>BGPR01008705.1:37825-61944 GCA_013235015.1 Araneus ventricosus | reverse complement strand
TATTTCCTTACAATTTTCCCCTGTTTTAATAAATTTTTAAAAATATTTTAAATATATTTCACAAAAATATCTTTCGTTGCTGCATTTATATAGGCGCGCGTTACGACATTATTAAAAAGAATTTTGTGTGTATGTTGTCATTGCTATATAATTAAGAATTATTTTTTAAAAATAATATAAAGATAGACGAATCCAGACTAAAACTTTGAGATGCAACGATGTTTCGGACTAGAGGTTCTCCTTTATTTTATTTTATTATTACTTTTTTTGAACACCTGCCACCTGATTTTGTTAATACAATGGCATTTGGTTAATTAAAAGCTGACAGACTATAATGAAAATTTGGATTAGGGGAAATTTGGTACGCAATAACAGCGAGAGAAAATAATTTTTTAAACTAAAAAATGCCACTTAAAAAAATACTTTATTTTAATGTGTAAGAGTTCAAATGAATACAGTAGAACCCCGGGAATCCGAACTCATCCGGTCTGACCCCTGTTCGGATTCCGGGGAATTCGGATTATTCGGTAAAATATCTCTTTATATACCAAATGCAGTAGAGTATTCACTCTGGGTGCTCGGTAAAGGCGTACGGAAAGAGCACGCGGCAATTCGCACGGTACAGTGGCAAACAAGTTGAGGGTGAAAAGAAGATATCTGAGTTTGTTTCTACTCATTGAGGTGCTGTAATCATTCTTAAAAACCACATCAAATTCTTCTTTTAAGTTAGGAATAAACATTAGCTTTGTTTCTGATTCGTCATTGTTATTTTTCCTTCATTTTTCAGTACAAATTTTTCAGGAAATTTAAAAAAAGATGTTCGGATTCCCGGGGTTCTACTGTATTACATAATAATAAGCAAAAAATAATTTTAATAAATTATGTGATAATATTTATTTTTAATTATTTCAATAAATTCATGATAAATTTTAATAAACAAATAATATACGGCACTTTGAATAAATATTTGAACAATAAAACTTCAAAATAAACAGTACAATTCACATCTAAAATGCTGTAAGTTTTGATAAAAAAATTAGAAGATTTTTATCGCTTTTTCTGAATGAATACATTGCTATAGTAGTGAAATCCTCGAGTGGTCTTCAAAATTGCTCACTTACGGTCACGGAGCACACAAGATTCAAGTAACGAAAACAATTCAGGGAAATATAAACATTTTTTTCCTTAGTACTTGGACTGTTAGTTGACTTTTTGAGTTTTGACTTCGAATTCACGTAAATAATTTCTAATTATAGAACGATATTTTAACAATCTATTAATAAGAAATTGAAATTCGAAAGGCTGACGAATTCAAATTATAAAGGTTCGAATCAAACAAGTTCTACCGTAGTTTTTAAATGTTTGATCCTATGTTTTCTAATGCTGTTATTGGCCATCGCTCAAACAGACGTTCTCATGCATTGAAAATCGAGAATCATTTGTATTGCGACCCTTTCATTTGTTGCTGACTAAAGTCAGGAGTGGACTGTTATTCGGTGACATATAGTTCGTGATCTGAACTGTGCCAAATTAATTCCCCCATCTCGGACCTTGTTCAAGATGATATTTAAAAAACTATAAATGACTGTAAATTAATGTTTTAAATCATTACTAGCCGCCCTCTGGGCGCTTTCGAAGCCAGTACCCAGAGGCGGCGCCAGAAATTTTCCGACGGGAGGGCAAGACATCTCCAACGAGGGGGCAAGAAAATTTTTTCTAATTTAGGTAACTTCAAAATAACAGATAATAAATTTTATATTTAATTAGGTAATTAAGTATTAATTAGTGAATTTGATTATAATAATTAATTATTTGGAAGATTTAGCTATTTGTATAATGTCGGTGCAGTAAGAATTGTCTGATTGAACGACAAACAATAATAGAAAATGAAGAATTATGAACATAAATCTCTTAGGAAATAAAATGTATCGCACTGATATTGAAAAAAATTTGCAGACTATTATTTAAATCTCATAACAAAAAGTAACATATTACCCGAAACAAGTGAAAATAATTATTAGCAAATTTTAAACCTATAAATGCATATCTTCATATCTCTAATAATAATAAAGGAGAATGTGTGTATGTATTGGTTCTCTACAGGGCAAAAAGGCTTGACCTAAAGCAACGAATTTCGGCACAAACCTACTTTTGAGGGTGGGAATGTGCACCTCGGAGAACTTTTTTGAAATTTTATTTAGAATTTTAATTAATTAAAAATTAAGCGAAATTTTGGCGTTTTCCATTAATAACTTCCTAAAATATTACAGCACGAAAATCATTTTTACTCCATTTGAAAGTTCAAAAAATTACCTTTTAAATGATTTCAATTAAGTTGCCGTACACGTTTTTCTCTAATTTTAATAATTTTTTAAAAATGTTTTACAACAATATGTTTCATTGTTGAAACGAAATTCAAACCGTTTTCATTGTTTAAAAAATATTCAATTGCGTGTCTCTCTTTCATTGTTGAAAGATGAAGTAATATCCTAATACATTTTGCTTTCATATTTTATTTCATGAAAATTTTTGTGGAATCTGTAAACCAAGCTCTCTGAGATATTACGAATGTTAAGAAAAATATCCATTAACCTGAATGATTATGGTTGCTATCTTTTCATTCTTTTTAGCATGTTTTAATGCAGCTATAATGCCGCTAGTCATAAAATGTGCTGCGTCATTTTAATGTTGAAATCAAATGCATATTTTAAAAGAGGAATAAGAATTTTCGAAATATATTGCAAAATAAAACTTTGGCAGAGTCCCTCAGCCTCTACAACCGTCAATTCGCCACTTTATTTCACCAAGTTGTATCTACTAGCTACTAATATTACAGACGAACAGTCGGTCGCCAAATGCATCTACTAGCTACTAATATTACAGACGAACAGTCGGTCGCCAAATGCGCCGAGTCTATATATTTCAAATAATTTGAAAAACCAAAGGACTAATCCACAGACCTAACCAATGGACCGATTTTGACAATATTTATTTCACATCAAAGCTTATGACCCCTATAAATGTCATCAAAGACTGCCTATCCCTCATCACCCTCCATTTTCGAGAGATATCCTAAAAACTCTACTTCACTGCTCATTCTCAATGGGAAAAACTCTTGAGAGAGATTCCCCAACCACTCGATTGATTTCGCCAATTTTTATTTCATATGAAAGCTCACAACCCTAGATACATCTTCAATTGTTGTTTCTCCATCTCAATTCTTCATTTTCGAGAGAAATCGCAAAAACACTATTCTCTGGAAGGGGAAACCTTGACTTTTACCAATTCATTTCACAAATCAGAATGCTCCACTTCTATTGTGCAAGTTTAAAATAGTATTTTTGATCAGTACCAGCCACCATTTGAAAATTTAAAAACTCTTTTTTAAAAAATTATACTAGTTGCATGGCCCGGCGTTGCACGGGCAATCTTGAATAATGGGATATTTACACATATTGTCGCTAACGTAAATGTTACGTTCCCCCCAAAGTGTAAAAAATCCTTTGAAGTATTGTAAGTAAGTATTGTATTATTGTAAGTTGTCGTATTTTTTTCTCTGATTTTAATAAATTTGTAAAATTAGTTTTAGGCATAATTTAAAATAATACTTTTCATTGTTGCAATCTGATTCAAACCGTTGCCAGTGTTTATACAAATAATATTTAATTCGTGTTTCACTTCCATTATTGAAAGCTAAGGTAATGTCCTAATTTATTTTCCTTTCTTTTTTGTTTCATCAATTTTTCTGTGAAATCTGTAAACGAAGTCCTCTAAGGTAATAATTATATTTTGAAACATATTTAGTAAGCTCAATGATTATGGTTGCAATGTTTTAATTCTTTCTATCAGCATGTTTTAATCCAGCTAGCATGCTGCAAGTCATAAAATTTGTCGCGTCATTTTCATAGTGAAATCAAATGCGCAATTTTCATAAGGAATAAGAAAGGTGCCGACGACGTGCAATTAGATGTTAGATGACACATGCAGTTACTTGACTCCATTAGGGACGTTCATGTAGACATTGAACAGAACAGACGCAAAGCTACTAAAAGAACACGGGTTAAGTGTCTATAACAATTTGAGGTTTAAAATTGCTTTTTTAAGGTAACTATCAAATTATGCACATGAGATTCAACTGAATTTATCTTCCCGACAAACAAGCTAGTCGAAGAGGGCGGATAGTTTGTAATACACCGAAACCTCTCTGCAGTTGTCACCCACCCTTCCAAGGAAAATTGGCCGCTCTAAAAGGTTATTATGTTTGGGAGTAGGAGTATAAAATATTTAAATAAGACCTAATTCGTCATTTCTGATAAATCTAATTTTAAAAATTATTCAAAGAAAAAAGTACTTTATCCGAAAATTGCTCTTTATATATATTTCTTTCTTTTTGCTTTTAGAAGAAAAGGTAAATTTGTGTCTGCTTAGGTCTTTTAGCTCTTTCGGAGGTCAACTTTTCAATTTTTTTTTAATTGTAAAAATATATCTATGATTGTTTCGTCGGTAGTTGTTGAGGAAAGGCAATAACATCGTTTATTTTTCCTAAAGTCGTTGAGCTGAAAGTTTAATTCACTGATGGTCGCGACCATATTAACAAATTTTTGGCAGAGTTCGAATCAGCACCTGAAAAGCGCAAATGAACTCTTTAATGCCCAAACCGGTAGAGTCTGAAATTCAGTTTTCTCTTCACATTGGGAAAGAAATGATTAATTTCTATCTGATTTCCGGTGTTGTTTTTGAGTGTATGAATATTTTTTTTCTTTCTTTCCTCCATTTTTTCTTTATAAAATGTCCACGGTCGGAGAGACGAAAGGAAAGTATTTCATTGAAGTTGAACGCGCGACAAACCCGACTGCTCAGAGGGGTTTGAGTGGTCGTTAATAGATTTTACTTTAAGATTATGTCTATGGGCCGAAAAATTCCACGCCGAATAAAAATGGCAGTTGAGGAAATGGCCAATGTATAGCCGCACTATTGTGCAATACAGATACTTTAGTTTTACCTAATAATTCCGCCGAAAAGTGATCGAAACTATCGATAGAAAAAACAAAACTTACAAATTTTCATCCGTCTTGTTTATCTCTTAGCCGACCGACTGAAAACAGTCGGCAAAATGCGCCATCTGAATCACTTGTTGCCTTGTCGGTTATTCTGTCAAATGTGGTACGAACTACTGATCGAATGGACGACAATTTAAAAGGATGTCGATCATTCTGTTGGCCTAACCGTTATTCAGTTCTCAAATTCGGATAAATCGCTATCTCGACCGTTTATTATATAATAACTTAAAGATAGGATTAAAATTATTAGATTCCTTGATATTCTGTTCTCAATATCTCCAAAAATCACAAAGACTTTTGCCGACGAAAGTCTTAATTTGTCGCCGACCGGGGGCAATTGTCCCCCGCCGCTGGCGCCGCCTCTGCCAGCACCTACTTTGCTCAGCACTGCCCCTGCAGCCTCGCTGCTTCGAGGATATCAGCTACTACATTTTCAGTTTTAAATACTGCTTGAAGATCAGTGGAACCGAACATAAAACCATAATAAATTTCATATTCTTTGTAGACAACAGATTCCTTTAAAGTTGTAAAATCTTTCAGTAAACCTCATCTAGTTGTAATGTTTTATATAGCTTTTTCACGAATTTCGGCATGAAAGTCTTCAGATCCATAAATGCAGAATGATATCACCCTAAATAAACAGTTTCCATCACCTACAATAGGTATTTTACAATATTTTTGACACGCCATTTTGATGGAACTGTTGGGATCTATATATTTAAAATAATACGGTAAAGCCTTCAGATAGTTCTCCAGCCCCAACCATTCGACATATTTCGATAATGTTTACTTCATATGAAGGTTTATGACGTCTAGATATACTACCAAGGGTTGCTTGTCCCACACTACCCTCCATTTTTCGAACGAAATCGGAAAAACACTTCTCCTCTGTACATTGCCTATGGGTAAACCTTGTAGAAATCCCCAGCCCCAACCACCAGACCGACTTCGCCAATTTTTATTTCATATGAAAGCTTATGACGTCTAGATATGTGATCAAGGGTCGTTTGACCCCTCACCCTCCATTTTTGAATGAAATCGAAAAAACATTTCTCGACCATACATTCTCTATATGTTTTTTCTATTTCGTTCGAAAATGGGGGATGGGGGTCAGACGACCCTTGATGACATATCTAGACGTCATAAGCTTTCATATGAAAAAAAAATTATCGAAATCCGTTGAGTGTTTGGGGTCTGGCGAACTGTCATAATGTTTTACCATATTATTTTATATTATTTTAAATATATAAATTTTGGGCTAGACGGAAGTTTTAAGTCGACTGCCAGCTACAAGGCTACTTGACTCAGTCGAAAGACGTAACAGAAGTTGAACTTTGACAATGGAATTGGGATGAATATCTGTCGACCTTTGTATTTGTCTATGGGACTCCAGCAGCGCATAGATATTGTACAATATAGAATGATATCGAACAATATTCGCAATATCGCGTAACATTGTATAATAACATATGATATTATATGATATCAAGCAATATTGTACAATGTCGTACAGGCATGTTGTGGTAACAACAGCCTGGGGAATGGGATAGCTGAAAAATGTAACCAGGTAGAGGGATGAATTTCAATGTGCGATTTTAACGGCAAAAATTTCACACCTGTTTCAACTCTTAGACGCGATCGTGATAACCGGAGCTGAACACAAAACGTTCCATATGGTGTAAGTATACGAGAGAGTCGAGAGAAGAACTCTCCCGTTGGTTTAAAAGTAAAGTATGGGGCTTGTTGCACGTTAAATTGTACGTCGTGATCAAACGTCCTTCCGCCGGTGTGACAAGTTTGGAGAGGGGGTGCCACCTGAGGTTCCGTCCTCGTCATCCGACCGGGGTTCAAAATGATGATATCCGTCCCAAAATAGCCCTCGTGTTGCTTGAAAGCGGGACGTTAATGTAACGAAATTAAACTAAACTGGTCGCCTTACCCACTGTTTAAGAGACCCTGTTCTGTCCGGTGACGTTTGGAGTCGGCTAGCGAAATGATGTTTTTGTCCCTGCCTCGCGGTAAATAAATTGAATCCTACTTAGCTCTTCATTATTTTCCGACGGTCCTGTGCAACCCTCTCGCTGTGACAATCGTTATTTGTTGGAAATTTGCCAGCCCTTTCATTCCACCATCGTTGTAATGAGCCGGCGATTTTGCAGCGGGAACAATGTCTTCCACTGAGCCGGCATGCATCTCGAGTGCTGCGAGGTCCGTTTCTTTGACGCAAGCGGTGTCACGTGACACCGACCCTCGGCTGCTTCCGGGTTTCTTGTTGCCGAAGCTGGCTTCATTACACACGGGGAAGGATTAAACCATGTAGGGGGGGCAGTGGCGAATCCGGGGGCTATCAGGCTATAGCCCCCCAGAGCCAAGCCAGAATTCTTGATTTTATTTAACGTCATCACAACTGTTTTTTCTTAATTTCTCTCTTTAAAAAATAATAAAAACGCTCAAACATTGCTTTCTGGCTTGACAGGCTCGAAAATTTTCCTACTTTTGTAGTCATTCCACTTGTACTTGTAGCTTTGACGTGGTCGAAGACATTTTTTGGCTAGTTATTTCATTGCAATTTTTATTAAATTATCGAAAGTATTGTATTGTTCTTTATGATTCTTATTGTCAGGTGAGTAAAGTCTGTAAAGTTAAAGTGCTTTGGTTTACTTTAGCCTTGAGGTTTACATTCCTCACGACGATACGAAGTTTTTATGACCTCAGCCCCCCCCCCCCGACCGGAATCCTAGATTCGCCACTGAGGGGGGTCATTAGGCAATGCAAATTTCATCCCCCACCCTCCCCTGCTCAACTTTCAGAAGTAGATATTTGTTTATTGATTTCTATTTCTGTATAAGCAGTTTTCAAGTAACAAATGTTACGACAAAACTGAAATAACATTCCGGATTATCTTCGAGAGAGCTGGTTTCAGTATCTCGTATAAAGTAAAGCGTCGTTTATACATTTCTCATTTATACGTCGTTTCATCGCAGTCCCGATTCATTCGTATTCATTGTAATCATAAAGTGCTTCGTTCATACGACGCAAAGCTTCGGTTAGACGTCGTTTTACTCCGTTTTCTTAAATGTGAAATTTTTTCTCCTTTTGTGCAAAATCTATTTCACACAAGCTTATCAGGAGTAAATATTTTCTTAACTTATATATAATGTAAATGAGAGTGTACTTGTCTCGAAATGCAATGATGAGACGACTCGCTGTCTGACATTGAAATCGTTTTATTTTCTTGACGACATTGAGATTATGTTAGACATGGGATATCGTGCACTCATCAAGCACTACACACTCATCATATCATTTACATAATAGTTGGGCCTCAATTTGCAGGAGTCCACCCTTTTAAAATATCTAACCGTGCCCTTTGCTCAGAAAAGGTTGGCACCCTATGTTAGACTGACGCAGAGTGAACATGAATTCCCTTCTTTCATCCGCTTATGTGTGTACCTGTCTCAATGAGACCAGGCCACTTGAGATCTTACTTAAGGCTCGGACCCACGATCAGATAATCCCCGAGCTACTCTCGTCGTAAGGGATTTGTGGTTAGTCTGAATTGGAGCAGATGCGCCATTCCCACGACGCCTAACTTGGCAAACTTTCTTCGCGCCGTCTGGCCAGTGAACCGCTTTTCGTCAAACCTCTCAACACTCTACAGGTCAGCAGCAGTTTACGAGAGTTTCCCTTCGCTCTGTTTCTCACCAAGCGCGCGCCTGGGGCCCCGACGGTATCATTTCAATTTTGAATAATATTTAATGGTAAGCATTTCATCGAATTTTATGAGCTCACTGAGCTCCAAAAAGGAAACAAAATTTCATAAAAATTCGAAATATTTTTGGGTACTGAAGTTCAGTGTTACATTTATAGCTTTATTAATTACAACGCAGGTCTTTTCGTTTGATTTGAAAATAATGTTTTCGAAATGTGAAAAAAAATTTGCTTCTTTAAATTCATATTCAACAGAAAGAGTAAATGTGTTAGTCAGTGTTCTATTCTCATTTATTATATTTGCAAAGATTATGACCACCAATTTATTTCCTTATATTTAATTCAATAAAAATAGGATATGGCGTACAAGAAATGAAATTTTTGTTATAAACAACGCATCTGAAGCGTTGCTATTAAAGCATGCCCTATTTAATATCCAACACAATTTTCATGTAAAAATAACAAGAAATTAATAGTCTATTTAAATCTTATAATTCCAACAACTGAATCCAACTGTGTCCTAAAAAATGGGTGGCACCTTACGCTGGAATGTCGCTGAGGGAACTGACTTTCTAGCTTACAGCAAGAAGTCAACTTGCAAGAAAGGTTAAAGGTTGAAGGAGGGTTCTCACAGGGTTCAATGGACCGACCTCTCTTACTCTTGTGGGGAAGTTCGCAACACCTTTCTATTGTGTGAACTGTGATAGAGGTATCACGACTTCGAAATTATTCACAATTGATGAATTAATAGAAGATAAATTGTCTGATGCTAATTTAAGAGATGATGATGAAGTTATTCCCTCTTTCTTAAAAGACGCGATGGACTCCATTGAAAAACTTCGAACTTATTTCTTTTGTCAAAAGAATAGTGAGAAAACATTCAATGAACTTAATTCGATTCATAATGCTGTACTTAATATTCATAGACTATTTTCATATTATTATAGTTCTGCATGGAGATTCTGATTGTGCATCAAGCCACATCAGCTCAAGTCTGTTAAAAAATCCCCCTTTTATAATTTACTAGGGTTATTGGTTGGTTTGGGTTGGTTTTTATGGCGCAAAAGCCATTTTTGGCCATGCTGCGCCAAACACTTAATTTACTAGGGTTATGGGAGCATATCATCCTCAAAAGTCAATGCTATCATTCTTTTCAGTTTTAATGTTCCAATGAAAAGTTGGCATAAGGGCCGGATTAAGCCCTGTAGGGGGCCTGAGGCAATACAAGTTTTGGTAGCTCCCTTTCCCCTTAAAACCAGAAACTTTTTATTGATTTTAATTTAACCTTTATATAAGCAATATTCGAGTAGCAGATATTAGGACAAGCTGAAATAATAAATAATTTTATTTTGGGTCACCTCAAGAGAGTTGGTTTCAGTGTCTAGCATTTAAAATAAATGAAAATTTAAATTTATAGATAATTTTAGGCAAAATTGTTAAAAAATTGCAATTTTTTTTTAAACACAGTCTAAATACTCTAATGCAAAGTCTAACAAAGCTGATCACTTGTAGTCAGTTAACCAACTACGAAAAAAATTGGACCGCACTTATTTGTTTCCGAATTTGAAAACATAAAGGAAAAGAAACGAAGCATAAAAGGAAAGAAAACATAGAGGAAAAGAATGATTTTCTGAAATTTAAATACTATAACTACGGTAAGTAGCTACAAAAGAAAATGGCCCAGATAACTAAAATAATTTTAATTTACAAAGACAAATACAAAATTTTACATTAAAGGTTATGGTTTGTCCAGTATATGCTCCCGGGGGATTCCCCGTTCAAGAGCAGCATTATTCTAGGTCTGGACGTGGTGAGAGCTATTTCTAATCTGAGTAGTTCTTTTATTCTTCTCCAAGAGGGCGTTGCAAGCAGATCTAGTGAGAGGGGCTGCAGAAGTGAGGTGGGGGGGGATGCATTGGCTACAATACTTGATTTTTATTTCAAAAAGTTCGAATACATGGCCCTTTTAAATCAAATGAAAGTACAAGATAAGATTATTCTGAAAATACAGTAAAACATTTAGGGCAGTCAAAGTTGAGGGGCCCATAGGCAATTGCCTATTTAATAATCCAGCCCTATTTGGTATGACACGACTTAACGTTCGTCCGGGTCTGAGGTACGAATAGTCCAAAGTTCATACTCGATTCGAATGCATTCTCGCATGCTTCCACAATACAGCACGTTCAGTGTTAAGCTTCGTAGTGCAGTGAAGGGAATTGAGTTTGTAATTGGATGACTTCTCACTGACCGATTGCGCCCAAAGTTAGACTCAAACCTACAGTTTGGGTCTTCAGGTCACATGCTGAATTTCATTTATGCATCTTGTTGCGTTTTGAGTTATCGCGTTCACGTTCACTTGATTAGACAGACAGTCAACTCTCTGGCAGATTTGGTCCAAAATGTAACACTGGTTTACAAATCTGGTGATAAAACCAAATTCCAATTTTCATACATTTATTTCATTGTGTTTTTGAGTTAAAATATAAAAAATATTTCTAATTATTAAACTGTCAGTAAAGATTTATTTGACTTCAGACAACAAAAATTGCAATTCATTACAATGCTTCTTTGGCGAGGGGGTGCCAGCTCCGGTGTCGTCGTCGTCATCTGACCATTGTTCAAAATGACGAGATCTGTCGCAAAATATATCCCCCGTGTTGCTTCAAGACGGGACGTTAATATAACGAAACTGAACTAAACATTACAATGTATCAGTATAGAGGTGGGACTTTAGTAAAACGAAATTAAAGGGGTTCGAATCTATAATCCGAAACTTCGTACCATGAAAGTGTTTTATGCTTGAATCATGTGTCTTCATATTATTTTTTTTTAATTTACTCTAAATTGTATAGAAACGATAAAAAAAATGTATTTAATATCGTGGCAGCGCGCTTGTGTATAAAGGCAGTAACTTTAAGAATGGAAAAGTTTTGTTGTAAAATATAATATTATATAAAAATTATTGAAAAATTGCACGGAAATGAAATTGGTATCGCTGCAAACCTCATTTTTGGAATTTTAAAGTGATTTAAAAATAGTTCTGATCCGAATAGATGCTCTGAAGTTATTAAGAAACCTTAACATTTCAAAATTTTTTAATTGAAAAGCTAATTGAAAGTTTGAAAAGTCTACGAAGCAACCACCAGTGGCGTAGCGAGGGTAAGAGGAACCTGGGTCATAATATGATTTTTTCGCCCACCCCCTCGTCATTATCAATGGCTTAGCATGTGTAAACGGCGCCCGGGGCCTGGCATTTTTACGCCCCCTCATCGCATTTGATTTTAAAAAGTGACATAAACGCATTGGTGTTTTGCCAAAATGACCAGTAGCGTAGTCAGGGTAAGTGGCGCTAGGATCATAATATGATTTTTTTTATCCCAGTCGTTATCAGTGGCCTAGCAAGCGTAAATAATGCCCGGGGGCATATTTACAAACCCTACCCTGATAGAACTGAGGCAAGAAATCGGGCAAAATGATTGGTTCGCTTCTCCCAGAGTCGATGACGTCGTTCTTTGCTCTCGTACGGAAATTATAACAAAACAAGCAATTGAATGCGGACTTTGAATTAGTTTAGGTTTCCGTTGTTGAACTCCGTGAATTTCGATCTACGATACGCACCTACGTCTCAATTTTATTTAGTCGACTCTTGTTTTTTAATGATTGCCGTACGCTACGTGCGAGAGCTGAAAATGACGTCACTGCCCCTCGTAGCCAGTGATATTGGCTGATTTCCTGCCTCAGTTCTATCAGGGTAGGGTTTGTAAATATGCTGCCCGGGGCATTGTTTGTTTTCTCTCATCATATTTTGCCTTAACACTCTGACTCCTAAGCCGGCCGTAACCGGCCATGCAACTCCTATACTAGTGGGGCGGATTTCGGCCGGTTACTGTTCGAAAGGGGGGAGAAGGCAGTTGGGCGAGTGGTCATCAAAGGGACCTTTAGGAGAGATATGAGAGATGAAAGGCCTGCCATTCATATCTCCCACCACCGTAGTGAGGAGAAAAGGGGGAACGGGGCGGACGAATCCATTACACAGATCAATTACTAAGCAAACCTCCGTATACAACTGTACTCAGATTTTGAGAACTCTTAGTAGTCAGAGGATTAAAAATAATACAAACTCAGTAATGTTTTGAATCCATGGTGTCCCCTAAATCTGGCGCCCAGGGCATCAATACCTCCCTTGCCCGCCGGTCGCTACGCCACTGGTAGACACCTGCCGAATTTGGTATCTCTTGTGTCCAACATTCTGCCCCGTAGAGCGTTTGGAACGACTTTTTGCATCATGTATGCCGCATTACTCAATTTACAGAAAGTATCCAGCCTGCAATCATTATCTTGCTAATAGGTACCCAGTCAATCAGTGGCGGGTTTTCGCACAATCTCTGGAGGCGCTCGCCTCGTGCTTCAAGACCCTGAGGGGCCTCAAAATCTATTTCGCTAAGCCTATGGCGAATTCACGACATTTTGTAGCGGGTGGGGCCTCAAAATCTACTTTGCTGAGCTGATGGCGAATTCACGGCATTTTGTAGCGGGTGGAGCCTCAAAATCTATTTTGCTGAGCCGATGGCGAATTCGCGGCATTTTGTAGCGGGTGAGGCCTCAAAATCTATTTTGCTGAGTTGATGGCGAATTCATGACATTTTGTAGCGAGTGGGTCCTCAATACAGTTTTACGCCTGTGGTCTTATATTGTCAAAATCCGCCACTGCATTCAATGGCTGTGAATCAATGCTGATATTTCAGCGAGACAAATTCTTTTTTAACCACTCTTTCTCTCCCGAGGAAAAACATTCGCCGCATTCGGAGTTCCTTTCACGGAAGTGCAGCAGGCCGAAGTCGCAGCTGATGCTTCCTCGCGGGGTGTCGAGTTTCGTGTTTTTGTGGATCCATCTCGACCTAATGAGTCTTCATTTCATCCCTGCCGCTGCGTGGCGTCATTGCGAATTGCGTCACTCTCGATTAAGGCAGAGAGACTTCTGTAAAATCCCGGCGAATCGCTTCTCTGACGTCTTCCAGAAAAATTGCATTTCTGTCAAAAAGAGAAGGGACGAGAATGTTGTTTACGAGCATCAAAGACGCGGCCCGAACGCTTCGGGTATCTTGGCTGTCTTCCGGGTAAGTGTCCACTTCAATCTCAATTTCGAGTTTCGCTTGCTGATATGAGCTACTACTTTTTACATACGGTCATATTCGAGCTCAAAGAATTCCACCTAGTTTATTTGCTAACGATAAAAATGTCTTTAAAAACACGGTTGTATCAATATACATAAAAGTAGAAAAAATTTTTCTATGTAAAATTCTCAAGGTCGAAGCAAAAATGTGAAAGGGCGAGATGCTGATAGAAATAATTTAATCACAACCGTAATATGTATACATTAAACGCATAAAACGTGTAATACATAATACGTGGCACAGAAAAGAGGTTAACTTCTCTTTTGCCGATGACAACTATCTGTTTGTTTACAGAACAAAACCGGTAGCCATGTTAGGCATAACTGCATAAGTATAGCCTACTACTATATTCGACTTGGAGTAAAACAGCTTTTCTAAAAAAAAATGAGTTTAAGACGAAGAATTCACAATATTTCTTACAATATAATGAAACTTTGGATGATATTATTCTAAAGAGGTCAGTTAGAAATGAAGCAGATGTGCTTAGGCGATATATCCGTTCAGGTCAACGTGAAAATAGTTTAAGCCAGCGAAGGAGAAATCGCGCATGGGTCGATCCAGGCAAAAATTGGGGCCTTTTTGCGGCCCCTTCACAAAATTCCACTTCATAAAAACGGCCCCTTCACAAAATTCCACTTCATACAAACGACCCCTTCACAAAATTCCACTTCATACAAACGGCCCCTTCACAAAATTCAAATTCATAGAAACGGCCCTTCACAAAACTAAAATTCACGTATTTCACAAATTCATGTCACATTAAACGTAAAATATAGACATATGACTGCTAAATTGAAGGTTTTACATAATAAAAGAAAATTCACAAAAATATTTTTATTTTTCACAAAAATAATTTTTTTCCCCAAAAATATTTTTATTTTTCACAAAAATATTTTTATTTTTCACAAAAATATTATTTTTTCATAAAAAAAATTTTTTTTCACAAAAATGGGCCCTTAAAAAAACCTGGATCGACCCCTGTCATGTTAAATTCACAAATTGAGGTGAACATCTTGGAGCTTATTATTGCCAACATTGTATATTGGGTACTTTTCCGTTATACACACGTCACTTTTTTGTCATGGCGAATTTTCTTGAAGCGCTGAATCGCTACCTTGGCTCAACTTCTTTCTTGGCGATAGTTGAGGCGCGCTTTATTTTGTCTAGATGAAGCATCAGGAGAAAGAATGCGCCAATTTGGCCGAGAATGCATGGTGTGCATATAACGAAGCGCAGATACTCCGTGCGGGATCAGATGGTATATTTTAATGTTCAATGAATATTCAGGAATTTTCTTATAATCCTCATATTCTTAAACTTTTCCAATGTCCTGGGAAGTACTTCTGTCACCAAATACATCAATTCTTAAATGTCCGTGTTAAGCTATTTTACCACCCCTGATGAGAGTTGATGTCTCTTAATAACTTTGGATATCACAAAACTCTTTGACAGCATAATACAGTTTTAACAATCAAATTAATTATTATTATTTTGCGATAGTAACGTGCCAACACCTTCGCTGAAAGGAAGTTAGCTAAAGTTATCGCCAAATTTTCGATGAAACAATATTCTAGGTATGTCATTTTCTTATCTCAAATCAAAACGAAGTGTATTTATTGATTTGGTTTTTAATTATTAATTAATTAAATTAATTTTATCTATAAAAGAATGTCAATCCCAAAAAATTTTAATATATCATTACTAAAAAAATTATTGCTCAAAGGGTTAATTCCCTCAATGCCTCACACTTTTACGGTTTTTACTTTCACCTCCAAATTTTTGATAAAAAATTATTTTATACGTTTCAGTGCACTAATAAAAGCGAGTGTTTAAAACAGTATTTCCCAAACTTTTTTTTGTGCCATACCCTACTTAAACCTTTCTAAAATTCTTATGCACCCCATGTAATGTATACATAACTTTTAATATTCAAAAAAAGAATTGTTAACTAGATCAATGCACTGATACTGCTCGAGATCGCTCATAAGTCAATGCACTGCCGCAGCTCGAGTAGCGACTAAGAGTCGTCATAGGGTTGGTTATGTAGGTTTACACTCGGAGGAGGTATCAGAATAAGTTTTCTTGATTTCAACATTTTTGTGACAAGGTTGCAGAGGTTAAAAGCTTTATTTTATATATATATATACTTTCGCAGAAGGCTGACGCCTTTAAATTCGGATTAATGCGACATATCAGTTCCCAAGGATGATAAACATTTGATTGTTGGAATTCCAATTTCTGGGTTGTCTTTTTCATAGTAATAATAATCTAACTAGTATTAATACATTAGTTTATAATCTAACTTTTTGTATTCCATTATATGATTATTAATAAGGTAACATTATTTTATTTTTAATATTTTAATTATTAGTTTAATAAGTGTTTATATTGAAAATGTTACTTGAATTTTGATTGTTTGGAATATATATATATATATATTTGATAATTATTCAGCGAGTAAATCCTAAAGAAAAATGTGCCGTTCCGATCTGACAATTTATATATACTAGTTAAATCGCAGTAGATCGTTGCTTTTGAACTCTAGAGGAGCCCCCTTAACACTGAAATGGGCCCCACGTTGGGAAGCACTGGGTAGAAAAAAACTTCTTTATTTTTATTATTTCCTACTTTTTAGTCTTTAGTCTATTTACTATTCATTATTACGATTTATGGAACTTTGAAATCAATTCGTTTTTCATCTAACTCACTAATCAAATGGCATCTCCAGAATCAAAATTTAGTTACAATTAAGCAATTGATTGATAATTGAATTCTGAAAATATTGCAATATTGTAATGTCATCGGGAACACACAACTGTACACAATTTCAGCATTTTAGCACTTCAGTGATATCAGCACTAAAAATTAGTAAAACTACCGATAGCAAAATTCCACCTTTACAAACATAAAACAACTCGGTTAAATAATTGTGGGTAAAGATAGCGTGCACTTTCGTTCTTACGCCTCAAAACAGCATAGTATTCAGAATAGTTAGCGCTCAAATTTATAAATTGAAAAAAATTTCATGTTGAATGCTATTCCGGAACACGGCATTGCGTATGCTCCTCGCGAAAGGCAAAATTTAGAAAGATGATGGAAGAATGGTGGTTTGTATTGGCTTGGAAGAGGAAATTCAACACATTGATAACAGTTTGCTAAAGGTTTGGTTTGTGTTTAATGGCTATGCTGTTCCAGAGTTTGCTAAAGGAGCTCGCTATGTTGCTGGAGCTGAGTGGTTGATTTGAGATATCCTTAATGAAAGGAAATCTTAGTCATTACATTCCTAAAGGAATCATAGCTATAATTGCCATAAAGGAATCACAGTCCTAGCCATCAAAGGAAAAGGAACTCTGACCTTTTAAACATGAAAAATCTTATCCACTTTCATACAGGAATCGCTAAAACTTAAAATTGAATTTCAGGTATCAGAGTATGATTTTCAGACGAAGAGTCTTCCAGAAACCATAATTTCTAGTTTAGTTTAGGAGAAAGGTGTGTTTGAGACGTATGCTTGCTATAAAGCCGCTTTTTCTCTAATTGAAGAAAAAAAATTTGAGAACTAAATCTCGAATTGAGGACTACACACGAGAGTCGGCATCACCGCCCACTCATATCTCATAATTTCTACTTTGTTCAAAGTCCACAAGTAAACATTAGAAAAATAAAATTTTGATCGCAATTGATGCCACTCAAAATGAACATAGAAACTCTGTAGCAGCAATTAATAACTCCAGGCAAGATGAAATTCCAGGAACCGTTTTCAACCACAATAGCATTTTCAAACGCGAACCCTTGGAAATTTTTGTAGCCGTTAACTCATTTTTGTCAAAAGAAAAATGCAGTGACTAACATTTTCAGACAACCTTTCCATGATAACTGTGTTAACAAATATTAATCATAAAACTCCACGAATTATCGATCTTATAAATAGCTGTTTGGAACGAACAAACGGCAGCATCCAATGAGCCCAGTTCCCATGAACCCCATGTCATAAAGTCATTGGAAATTACCTCTCAAAGAGCCGAGCTTTCTGCTCAAAAAATGCACAGGACTGTCTGCTCCTACCATGGATCTCACCGATGATGTAATTAACTTCTTCACTAAACAAACTTATGTGAAGAAGCACCGGAAAAATAAGGAAGTGATTATTTGCAGGTACGTGCACCTACGGATTATTTGCAGCTTTTTTCGAATTCAATATGCTTCTGTAGAAATTTTACAATGATTTTTTTTTTGTATTTGAAACGTTCTTTCTGTGTTTATGAGATTATTAAAAGAAATATCAATGCTACTTTGTTAGAATTTTCAGTTTCTCACCGGTGACATGCGACGTTTTTGTTTCACATTTAATTTGGTCTTGAGAGCTGATTTCTGATTCATTTGATTGAATTTGGTGGAGAAAATATATTTACGGATTTTTTTTTCAGTCATAAAATTAAAGCTCATGGCAAATTATCAATAAAAAACAAATTTCCGATCCTAATGAGCTCCAAAGACCCAAAAGAAGTCTTACGAAATTTTAAACTTCCCTTTGCAGTTGACGGAAACCCCAAAGTCAATAGTTTGAATCTGCTATAATCCCATTTCCAAAATGCAAATCTACATTGAAGAAAATGCAGAATTAGCCGTCGCGTCATTAAAAATTTTAACAAATAGTGAGAAGCTAAAGAAAAGAAATAAATGAACCCGTATCTTCCTGTCACGCCCGAGTGGCATGGTCGTAAAGCGCTTGACTGCTAACCGAAAGGTTATGGGTTCGAATCTGGCAGCAAGTTGGGAACAATTTTTTGTACTAACAAATGCTTAAACAATCTGTTTAAGAATTTGAATTTTCACTAATTAATTTTAAAACCGTTGTCTATAACTTCAATATTTTATTTGATTTTGCTCTTTTTTTCTAAACCTTGTTAATTTTCAAACATATTTTAAATAACTATTTTTTTATTCCCTTTCCGCTACTCAATGTTTGCATATGATTTAAATTTAAAAATGTATGAATATTTGCTTCGATTTCTCTGCAATTACTCCTAAAGGAGAAAAATAATTTGAACAGAATGTACAATGCCTAATAAATAACGTTTTATCCAAAGATACAGTACCTTCTAATCTCATTATCCAAAAATAGGTAAAATTCGATAATATACAGCATCTCTCTACTTCAGTTTTTAACAATGGATTAAAAACAAACTATCAAATATTTGTAGAAATGAAGAAACAGTTTGAATGTAGTCCAGCATTGAAAAATAATGTTTAAAATTATATTTAAAAATCTTTTTTAAATTATTAAAATTAGAGAAAAAATGCACGACAACTCATTATTTATTCTTAAACAGTAAATAACATTTTATCCGCAGATATTTTAACCGTTGAAACTAATTCCACTTGATCTGGTATAACTAACTAAGTCCATGAGTCAAGAACTGAAAAAGAAAGCCAAAAGCACGCAGTGTTCCTCAGGCGGTCACCCTTCTAAGTACTGACTTCGCCCGATTCTACTTAATTAGAGTGATCGGTCAAGAACCGGACGTTGGCGCACCATACCTGCAAATAACGCTATCCTAAAGATAAAGGTAAAAACCGTAAAGCCAGCCATTCACTTGAAGGATAGACATGCCATTTGTCCTAAGCCCGGTTTTTTTCTCCGCCCATTTTAATCGAAAAATACAGGCACGCCATTCACTTGATATTTAAAAGGACGTTAACTCTGAGCGAAGGTAGGGGGAGCGATCTTCTTTCCCTCTCTACAGCTGCTTGTCAATCGCTCTGCAATTTCTCCCAGTCAGCAGATTTTAATTTATGCTACCCTCAAAGCGAGCCTCCGATCTACGCAGGGCATTGTTCTTTTCGCTAACCTCTTTCAGGGTCCCTCTGAAGCGAGACTTTAAACTCTAGCGTTCACGCTCCGATTTCAATCAAGACGGAATTCCAACCTCCACAGGCCATTGATTTTTATGGCCTTTTCCTACTCGCTTTCCAAAATATCCAGTTTATCTGTGAAAATGAATGGCCGGCTTAATGAGTATGACACGACTACAATCATGTGAAGCATTTACGTACCTGTTATAAGTCAGAGTAAGTTAATGAAAAACCCACTAAACGCAAATTCTCTTGTAAATCTTTGTGGATCCGATTGTTTGTGTAAGCGGGGGTGTGGTTGTTACTTCTGGTGCAGTCGAACTTGGCTAATTCGAACGTTCTCAGTTCGAATTCTTCGATAATTTGAAAATTTTTTCTTGTCCCATGAATATTAAAATATCATCTATAATTCAGATTTATGTTGGTCCATTCGAAGTGAAAATTTTAAAAAATTAAGAAGTTACTTGTATTTCGGAATTGTTTTCTTTAAATAAATGCGTCTGCGCCTTGCGCCCTCAGAAATCGTAAGTTAATAATATTTGAAGACTCTTCATTCACTCTACTGAAGTGTTTATTCAATCTGGAAAGCAATATTAATTTTCTTAATTTTTAAAATTTTGAACACATGCGATGTGAATCGTACTGTTTATTTTGAAGTTTTATAGTACAGTTACAGTACTCAAAGGGCTGTGTACCGTTTCTTTATTAAAATTACTTATTCATTGAAGTTATTATTTTCACAATTTCTGGTGAAGTTGAAAATTACATTTGATTTTTTTGACGAATCGAATCCGTATTGTGTCCCCATCCTCTTTGAATTAGCCAATCTCCACTGTATTATGTGCCGGGTGAGTCCATTCAGACTACAGCCGGCGCGGCTATGGGAATGAGTCTCTGAGAAAATGGTCATGCTCCTGAACGAAGTTGCGGAGGACAGAGCGTGCAGCCATCTTTGACCAAGAAAAAGTTGCGGAGATAAGATGAGAGAGCAAAAGATCGTGTCGTGTTGGACAAAGTCGATGCTTCCGCTGGTAGAGGGGCCTTTGTATGCCAGTCTAAAGTATGTTGAGAAGTGAACAAATTTAGCGATGAAACCAACAGGAGAGTTCTCCCTTCTCGTTTACTATGGCGCGTTTTGTGTTTAGCTTCGTCGCACAATGAAGAGAACCGAGTACGCATTTTCGATTACTTCCCTTTGACCGATTGGTTCCAATATTAAATATAGATCTATGTTTGTGAGATCCAGGCTGCCTGTGAAATGTCATTTTGCTAGCGTGTTGCCTTTGTGAGTTGTCGTGTTCACATATCCTCGAACAGACGGACAGTCAGCCAATCGCTGCACGTTTTGATTTTAAATTGGATGGAATTTTACAATTTTGGTATTAAAACAATATGACAACCTGCTTATTTCGTTTCTCCTCAGACAAAAGGCCATAATTCCAAAACTATGTTTTTCGGATTCAAGGAGGTGTAGAACATAGATATTCATCGAATAACCGAGGTGAAATTTTTTGACGGTTGCAATACTTTCTACACTTAGTATGCGCGGAAATAAGAATAGTAGTCCATTCCTAACCTCTAGATTTGGACGATACTCGGTGAATGAGTTCGAAGGTGTGGCGCCCAGTTGCCGGGAAATGATTGCCTGCGAATTCGACGAAAATGCGTCAATTTACTTAAGTCAAGTGCTCGATTCGTTCTATGCTGTCGAGAAAAGTTGCTTTGAGACAGAATGTGTGTGTGAAAAATAGCTTTTCTCAGCCTTAAAGAATGAATAAAATTACAGTAAAATACAGCACGTACGTTCGTGACTTTGAACACAGTGGCATAGCGAGAGGTGGACACGGGAGTCATAGATGCCTTGGGGGCCAGTCTTGAGTTAAGCTATAAATACAATATTTTTGCATTTGTTTTACCTTTAAATCCGAATATTTTTTGTTTTACAAATGACACCGGGAAGGAGCGATAAATTAATGCTACGCCCCGAGCGCAATTTACCATCGCAACGCCACTGTTTGAAAACCACATTGCCTGAAATGAAATAGCTGTCATGGGGGGTCTATTCTGGTACCCCCTGCTGGGTTGGGAGACGCTACTCCTCGTTGTTAACGTGCGAAAAAAAGGACGTCTCCTCAACCCAACACCAGAATAGACCCGATGGTCTCCCCTAGAATTCCCGCTATCCTTTTCCCTCCTTTCTGCGCATACGTGCGTCTGTTGAATTGTCGACTATTGACGTCATCTCGATGGGATCACGTGGCCTCCTTTTGCGGCCAACGATCGTCCCACTGTAAATGCAGCTTTAGATAATCAGTTATTCCTTTTTTTTTTGCCTGAGTCTCTCTGACACAGAGGCTGCTTTCTTTCATATCCTTTCTTTCTTTCTTTCTTTCCAGGAGACCGCTAGAACAGAACGAAGTCCAGCTGCTGACCTACCAGCGGGCCCCACTCGCCGGTCTAGATGAAGACGATCAACCGCCTCCCACACCGCCTCCACCTCTGCCC
This sequence comes from Araneus ventricosus, assembly GCA_013235015.1. NCBI lineage: Eukaryota > Metazoa > Arthropoda > Arachnida > Araneae > Araneidae > Araneus > Araneus ventricosus. The sequence continues at coordinate 39,638 of BGPR01008705.1, read as the reverse complement.
CCACCGAGCGCTCCCGTGGGCCCTCCACCCCCAAGGCCCGCAGAGGGACCGAAGGCCCAACCACCAGCTGTAGCTGCCCAGCACGATGAAGAAGCGGTGAAGTTCGTGGAAGATTGCTCAAGGTAAGACATTTTCAACAGTGGTTTTAATCTACCTGAATTGTCTTTTGTTAATTATCTTGGAAGTTTATAGACTTCTCAGTGATAACATTGTAATAAATTTCAGTATGATATGAATTCCCTACTATTTAGCTCTTTGATCTTACTTATGCAGTTTTAATCACTTAATTAATTCATTTTCTCTACTGTCTAATTAGATGACACCTTCCGTTTTGGGAATGTGTTGTCGTATTGATTCAATAAAGAGTCCTTAGAACACTTGATATGTTAATGAATTACTCTTCATTTTTTGTGTCGAATTATAACGTCTACGAATGACGTAATTTCAGATTAAAGTGTAAAAATGCCATAATTCGATGCACGAGTAAACTCGGGGTAACTAGTTAAGTGATTAAGCTCACACTGAAACATGTAGCATATCACGCCTCCTTTCATATTTCTGAAGAACGTATGAGATCTTCTATATTGCACGAATGCTACAGAATATTCTACAAACATTTCAAATATTTCATATTGGTCTAGAAGTTCCAGATAAAAAATGTTCTATGATTTAGCAGAATGATCAAGAATGCTTTAAAATGTTGTAGAAACTTTTCGGAAGTTTCCAAAATGTTCGAACATATTCTAGAATATTCCCAAATGCTCCGTAATTTAAAAAAAAAACACATTTAGAATACCCCAGAAAGATAATGTTATGGAATGTGCAGAATCATCTTTAATTTCCAAAAATTTATAAAGATTCTAGATTGTTGCAAAAGACAATAATATTAAAAATACTCGAGAATGATCTAGAATGCTCTAAAATGTTCTAGAAACTTTTAGAAATTTCTTCAGATTTCCGAAATGTAATAAACTGTATGTGAAAGTATTCTAGAATATACCCAAATGCTGCAACCTATTAAAGTATTTTAAGTTTCTGATAGCTTCCACAGAGGTTGCGTTTAGGCGTATAATAATTGACAGTAAGTAATAATTGTCCCAAGTTTGGTTAAAATTTGTTCTATGGTTTAGGAAGAGATTGGGAACCAACATAAACATACAACAATTTTTTTCATATTGATTTAGTTGACGCTGCAATCCACAACAATAAAATATTAAAAGCATTACAGGTTTTTGATTTTTCTGCAGAAGCCAAGTATGCATAATCGTGTTCAGACACGCTTTTCAAACCAGAAACGCAACAGAAAAAGAACGCTTTATGGTGCTGTTGGGATAAAGACCGATAGAGAGATCAATTTCACCGAACACTTTCCTTTCTATGAAAGTATAAGGGATTTCAAATGGCCCAGTAGCGCCCTATTAGTACAAGCATCATTACATACATTAGTACAAGTATGGCATCTCCACGATGTTTCTACGATATTCTCTGAATTCCCCGCAACATCGTAAAGATATCGTATGAATACTGTAGGGCATCTTGTGCTAATAGGGCGTGTACAAGAAAGGGCGAATCGGAACTCATGGGCAAAGTTTTAAGGGATGGTAAGGTACACTGCAACGCACATTTTTGTACAGGAATGAATGGGCGCAAGTGACCTGTTAAGACACAAAGACATGAAAGTAAACATAAATTATTTACTAACACCCCGTTGATGTGTGTTTCTTCACAGCAGACTTTACTATAACAGCTCAAAATGCGTCGACCTTCAGTAAGGCATGCTTGGCAGCGTCAGTGGAATGATCGTCTTACAGTT
>BGPR01008705.1:15155-32672 GCA_013235015.1 Araneus ventricosus | reverse complement strand
CGCTTCCAAGCGTGTATTACAGACGGTGTCGCGATTTTCAACAATAATTGTAAGCTTTGACGTGTAGAAACGGTTATCAAAGATGCTGTTAGAAAACAATTTCTGTTTCGCCACATGTCTATTTTTTGTCTTTGTACCTCAACGGCTCATTTGCGCCCATACTTTCCTGCACAAAAAATGTGTGCCAACCGACAGGGAGCAGTCCTGGTCCCGAGTTCGGGGTATGCGCGGTGATAACGTGCAAAAAATACCTAATATAGTGCAAGGTACAATCCTTTAACGACGAAACGGTTTGCTCGGGGTTAAATAATAAGCATCTGATCGCCCAAACAGTTTATGTCTGTCCTCAGAGGTAAACTGTTTAAGTTGTTTTTTGATATTTTTATACTTGCCTTAACCGGCTTCATCTTCGGACGGACAAACTGTCGTAGCTGTAGGTCGAAAAGAACAAAAGATAACCTCTCTTTTAAAAATTAAATTGCGCATTGCACTCTGGGACTTCTTTCGAGTCTCCTATAAAGTGTTAAAATCGTTACTTAACCCATTAAGAGGCCATTTTTTTCTAGTCGTAGTATGATAAAATAACCTTAGGATTGAGATTATCAAGTCAAGACACTTCATTTAGATTTGAGATAAGAAACTGGAACATCTAGGTTTCTGTTTCATCGAAAATTTGGCGAGAACTTACATCAGCCTTAAAAGTTGATGAATTTGGGAAGTATTCTTCCAACGGCCTTAAAAAGGGTTATGTAAGATAATTTACCTCTGACGTACAAATATAGGGTATAGTTTTGGCCGTAAGTCCTGATTCACTTTATATGGTAGACCAGTACGTCTACACCTCAGTTTAAATCGGCACTGATAACATGAAATTCTATCAAGACAAAGTGAGTTTTTCTTTGATGGACGTTTATTGCGAACTCCCCCACTAACACAAGAAATGTTGGTCTATTGATCTATCCCCTGTGAGGGCCTGGCCGGAAGAGGGGGAGGGCCCTCCTTCAACCTTTAACATTTGTGGTGCAGAGGGCTTCTTACTTTAAATGAAAAAGTCAGTTCCCTCCTTAACACTCCAGCCTAAGGTGTCATCCCTTTTCGCGGCACGGTTGGTGTTGGCGCCTTTGAACTGTAAATTGGCATCTTGGCGATAAATGGTTGTCAAAATATGTAAGCGCGCCGACGCGCACCTTACTACGCACTTCGCTTGTCTCTCTCTTGTATTAAAAACCATGTATATATAATTCTGTGTGTGTGATCGTAAAATAAATGTTGTGATCGTGAACAAGGGCTATGCTTGCACTTTCTTATTCGACGGACATTAAAATACGAATTCCACTCCACTGCTCTCCATGAGTTTGGACGGAAACAGTTGGAGTTTTGAGTATAATCCTACCAAGGTGTCCAACGAAAGGGTCAATCTTTTTTAGGACACAGTTGGAGTCGTAAGTAAAGATCTCAAGTGGCCTGGTCTCACTGAGACAGGTACACGTATAAAAGTGGATACGCATGTGGCACATTATTGTAAGAAGAATATATTTATGAAAGTTTAATGTTATGGATTAATGTACTGTGATGTCTTGGCCTAAGTGTGACCAAATAATTCAAGCTTAGGTTGGCCTAAGTACTTTTATTTCATACAGCAATAATTAAGAGACACTTCTCGCAGAGAAGTCTTGATTAAATATGACTATTTACAAAGGAACAAACAAATCATAGTTCTAAAACGTCAAAGTTCCATGAGAAATTAGTCCAGGAAGATTAGTAATTATCGGGTGGATAACTTCCACCTATCCACGTGATACCAAACTACGAGACTACCAAGAGTGCCCGCAAGTTCATGAGCTGAGAGTCCGGGGAAGCCGATTCCTCGAGGTTGTCTACCAAAGTCCGACTTCAGTCGGGACTTTCAATCCGCTGATCACACAGCTTTCTTTGGTACCCCGGAGCCTGAACTCGTTCGAGAGTCCTCCAAAAAAAAACTTCCCTTTTTCTCTCCGTTCCTCAGTTTTTATTCACTCCTTCAGGGGGTGGATGAAGTGGTGAAGCCCCTCCTATCTTTCCCTTCACTGGATAATCGTACTCTGGTTGACCAACAACTCACCTTCCGAGTGGTCCACCTCTTTATTCTGGGAAGGTTCTTGAGTTTCGTCACCACCGGCCTATTCAGGAATCACCAAAAGGTACCGCTAATGTCCGCGCTGACAGTGATTTATTCCTCGACATTGTGGCGGCCTTCTGTGTGAAGTCCTTCTCCTTGCGCCCGTCTCGTTAGCGATGTCCAGGTGCAACTCTCCTGCTGTTTACCGCCAATATCAAAAGGGCCGGCACTTTTTTTCTCATGGGAATTAAGCTCGCGGGAAGGAAACATTACAGTATCATTATATCTGCTGAGTATAAGTGCATGATCTATTCTGTGTATAACATCGTATCTCCAAGGCAACAAAATAAATGTATTAAACCTCAGACAGCGAGTCGTGTCATCATTGGATTGGAGATACGCAGTCTCTCATTTTTACATTTTTAAAAGCATAAATATAGAATAAATTTTCTCCTGATAGCTTGTATAAATAGATTAGTTTCGCACACGTTTTTTTGTCTTGCAGGCCTCGACCGACGAAGGGCACCGTTCACCTCTTGAGCAGCCTGTACGCCAAACTGCTGCTGTCCGCAGTCTTCGTGCTCCTCCTCACAGAGATCCTGCCCAACGGACGACCCCTCCTCTTCTTCCACGTGAGTACGGCCCGAGGATGCTCTGTGCCAAAAAGTCACATCACATTTTTTCGGGGGTTGGGGTGGTCGAGTCAGTGTCAAATCATGTTGACAAAAAGTATAAGACTGGAATACTTCATTATGGCTATTAAACAGTCCTGGATATGATCTTATTGTATTTAAATTCTCTAAGAAAATTAGAATTTTAATCATTCTTAGTATATTTTCAATTTCTTAACGAATGCTTAGGAGTTTTCTTTCTTATGATATTCATTGGGGCTGAATTTCCTTTTTGTGTTATTATTTCAACACCTCGCGTTTTAACGATTTTGTTTTCTACTTTTTCGGTGCAATGAAAGCGTGTTTTTAAAAACTTTTATAGTTATTTTTTAGCCTTTAATATAGTTTAAAATTCATTAATAATAAAATTTGGAACCCTATGTAACATTTCTGATGCTATTTATTACTGTTCCTTATTAAGTTGCTTGTGTATTTTGTAATTCAGATTTATGTACCTATTTTCTACTTACACGAATTTATAGGCGGCTGTTCATGTCTTACTGTAAATTATGTAATAAATTAAATTTCGATCGCGTTCTGTTCTGAGAGAGTATGTGTGAGCACTTGGGCGGCCTGAAAGATGTTCCTTTAACTTTATATAAATTGTCAATTCGTTTTGTCGCGGCGAATTTGTTGCTCTTAATTGTTGGCTGCATTTCTTTTGATTAATGCTACATCGTCACTCTTATATCAAAATGTCGTGCGTCAAGTTTGCAAAAGCATTTTATCGATGCAAAACACTTGTATAGGCCAGATACATCTGCTCTCAAATTGATGTATGTGGTATGCAATTGCCGTACGTTGTCTCAGAATGCCCTATGTCGCTGCTGGTTCCAGCTGTTAATTCGAAACTTCGTATGTTTTATTGTGTGTGGTTTTTGACATATTGCTTTCTAATCTCTTGTGTAGAGTAAGAAAAAAACACTTACTGTATACCATCAAGCACGGAACTCATCACAAATACGAGGATGGATCCAACAAAAAGTTTACACTGGAAATAAAAAATTATTTATTAACATTGGACAGAAAATACAAAAGCGAATTAAGAGAAATACTTGCCGATCACACTTTTTTACAAAATCACCAAATCTATTTAGGTATTTATCCGAACGCAGGGCCAATTTGTTGAACCCAGCTTGGTAGAAATCACGTCCTGTCCATTGAGCCAGTTTTCGGCAACTGTTTTCACATCACTCTCTGAAGAGAACCTTGTTCTAGATAAGTGTTCCTTCAATTTCGGAAAAAAGAAATAATCATTGGGCCATCGTGAAGTTATCCGACGTAAACTCGCTGGCATGTTGAGTGATGGCGCCATCCTCCATGACAATACCCATACTACTCGCAAAACTCAAGAATTGTTGCGAAAGTTCAAGTGGGAAGTCTGGAGCCACCCCTTACAGCTCAGATTCGCCACCCAATCTGGGTTCCAAACACTTATCTGGAACTAGGTTCTCTTCAGAAAGTGAAAACAGCTGAAGAGAACTGGCTCAATGGGCATGGACGTGATTTCAACCAATCCCTGTTAAACAAGTTGGCCCTACGTTCAGATAAATGCCTAAATAGATTTGGTAATGATGTGGAAAAGTGATCGGCAAGTATGCCTCTTAATTCCCTTTTGTATTTTGTGTCCAATGTTAATAAATAATTTTTTTATCACTTTTGTAAACTTTTTTTGGATCAAGCCTCGTATTTACAAAAAGAGAGTGCATTTCAGAAACCTTTCTTGAGATGGGACTCGCTCATCCTGCTTCTTCCTTTGCAGGGCTACCTCTTCTCCTGGGTGCTGGGGGCGGGGCTGCTCTGCCTGCTGTGCGTGTACGTGGGGGTGATCGCGCAGCGCTGCCCCGGCATGGAGGAGATACACGAGATGGAGGTGACAGCCCCGACGTACAGATCTCTCGTGCCCCAAGTCAGCGTCTTCTTCAGGGTCGGCTTCTTCGGTGAGTATCTCCTACTCCCCTCACAAGTGAAAATTGTTTGCGAATGCAACATTTAAGCAACTTACCTCTGAATAATAATTTTTTTTTTAAATTATGAAAACAAGCTTTTTTATTTGTTGCATTGAAGGCAGAATGTTTTTTTTATTGCAAATATGAACGCCGAAACAAAATCGTTATAGCATAAGGCCCTTTTAGAAATGCTCTAATAAAATTGAAATTTTAATTACATTTATTATAAATTTAACAGCAATTCTGCGGACAATAGTCCTCGCCACCCCACTTCTAAAAATTCTAAATTCTGTTCTTCAACGTAGTTTTTATCCAAGGTTGTCAATTATTTTGAGGACAATGTTGCTCCTAGGGGCACCATAAAATAAAAACTTCCCTCACGAGTAGGAAAGTAGTACCTCACGAAGCACGATACGAATCGGCTAGTGTGCACCAGGCCTAAATGTATATTCGATTCTCTCCACTGTACTACGAAGATTATAACAAAGCGCGCCATATTTTGTATTTGGGGGGACACTCCCGATGGTTTCAAATTCCTCTTCTTTACATAAAGCACCTCACGGCCTACTCGGAAGTCAATTAATGAGTTGATAGGTTGCGGTAGAGTTAATGAGTAGATAGATTGCGTTTCTCGGAAATGCGAGTGCCTTGAGGTCTCGCTGAACAAAGAAGTCAGAATCTGCATGCTTCTGTTGTATTCACTAATGCAAATTTCCTTATTTAAGTAGTTATGTATAATATTATTTTTCTTTGGTTCCTAAATTATTTTTAGTAAAAGAACTGTAGTTTGTATTTTATTTTATTTTTTGTAATTTCTCTAATGTTAACCATTTTTTGTGCTACTTTAGGATAATTTTAAATTAAAATTGTTGTTAAATTGATATTTGAAAATTGATCGCTATGCTTCATGTACCTTGGACTGTTTGTCCTTTTAGTAACTTGCGAGGTCCTCGGGTGCCCTTATATTGGGATGGCTGCTTCGCAACGGCCTCTCTTGTCATCCCTACGGCTTCGGCTAGGGTGGAGTGTGCATGCTTACATGCTTCTGTTATAGTTAAATTAAATATCAATTTAACAACAGAACTTGAAAATTGATTGCTATGTTTGATGTATCTTAGACTGTTTGTCCTTTTAGTAACTTGTAGAGTCCTTCGGTGCCCTTACATTTGGTGGGATTGTCATCCTCACGGCTTCGGCTAGGGTGGAGTCTGCATGCTTACATGCTTCTGTTGTAGTGAATCAATCGTTTCTCTGTTCCAGTGTTCGGCCTGGGCACGCTGATCGGCGTGGGTCTGGCCGCGGCCACCCTCTTCACCCTAGATCAGCCCTGCGTGGACCAGATCAACTGGCTGCAGCCTCTGCTGCTGGCCGCCTTCACGCTGCTGCAGACGCACGTCCTCTGTCTCAACTCACAGGTGAGGCCACTTTTGCTCGCCTCTCTCTGCAAAGCAATCCCTCCTAATGCAATCCCTTCTGCTGCACAGGGTGCGGCAAAATACATGGTGTAACATATTCATGCAGACTTTCTGTCAAAAATATCCTGAGCTAAATTAAATCGAGATTAAACAATTAATTACCTTCATGTACAAAGATCCTAATAGCATATCCCAAGTGTGAGTTCGTTTTAGGGAAGTTCAATGCCAATTTTCACTGCTTAGCGTCCGTTAGACTTCCATCTGGCAAGCAGCTCTCATTCAGAGCCATGGAAGAAACATTACTGCCCAGGCACCAGTTTGGGGGTATATTCAAGAATCCAATCCTCTGTCACGGACCCTACACCGACGCACGCCATCATAGCCAAGAGGAGCTAAAGTCCACTTTCAAAGGGAATCGCTTCTCAGAAGACAACTAGCATATTCATTTCCATAAGATGACCGACAGTGGGGGTCAACTGCCGGTACGTCATAATGATCGCACCTTTAGGGGATAATAGAACGTGACAAAACTAAACCCTTGAAATTTCCGCGCCGCAACAACGTGAGGATATCTGACCCATAGAGAAAAAATCGAGGCCGCTCACGGTTCCATTCACAGGGTGGTTTTGAACACGTAACTCTTGGATGTCGAAACCGAATCTCTAATTTCCGATGACGTTCTGTAAGTTCTAAAAATATTAAAATATTGTGTTTTCATCGACAGTTCGATTCGATGCTCCAACTCAAAAGGTTTCAGTCAGATTGATAGGTTCAATGCAACACTGCACGCGGCCCTTCAAAAGGAATTCTACTATTGTGCTGAAAAAGCTATTGTTTTCGTACCGTGACGGTATATTAAAGTAAACTTAAATATAAGGGGTTAATTTCCATCATTATACAGTCATTTCAGTTTTACATTTATTTCTCCTGTGAAAATTTCTATTTTTTTGCGGTAGTCTGTTGGCAAGAGTCAAGACTTAGGAATCAGTGAGTCGCAGGTTCGATCTTCAACGAAGATCCTCCACATACTATACACGTAAAATCCGTATGGTCAGATGTCCTCTTGCTGTTGGAACCACTGTAGCCTCATAGCAGAGTCTCGGCTTCATGACCGGAAGCTACCGGGATCGAGATCCGATTACATGGAAGATCTATCTTGTATACGGACCTAGTGCGCGTTAAATTTGTCGAGAGTCATATGTCCTCCCGCCGGTGCGGAATGATAGTTTGGAGTGGTGGATGCCGGCACTGGGGTCTTCCTCGCCACCTAACCACGGCTCAAAATTATGAGTTCCCTCCTAAAATAGCCCCTTTAGTAACTTCAAAATGAGACAATATAACTTATCTAAACTACCCCCTTGTGCAGGTTGAAGATGTATCGGTTCAGATGTCATCCACATCTTCTGACTATAATTTAAAATTACTATATCCGTACACAAATAGTTCTCGTGTAGCTTCTGAAGCTAGAGTTGATTAAACTAAGACCAGAGAAAATTTCGTGGATAAAGTTTTCTCCAAAAAGACCATTTTTAGCTTTTTTCATGCCTCATAAAATAAACTGAGGCAAGGTGTTTATGATTGCATTTAGTACTAATTTGTGCCCTCTATGTTATTCTCTCCTGAAACAACAACGTCTAGAAAAGAACTGACTTTCTCTCTTCTCCTTGCAGAGGTCCGTTGGCTACTTGGGCTGGTGCCGGCATCCCGTGCTGATGCACCTCTTCGCAGCTAACCTGGCCGTCTGGCTCCGCATGTTCATCTGGGACGGGGCGGAGGCGTGGCTCAAACACACCCACGCTTTCGATCCCAACCCGACTGCTCACACGTTCAAGGACGGACACCATTCTATTCATGGTAAGGAACGCGTTCTATGCTCTCGATGAGGTTATTTTAAAGCATTTATTTACGAACAAATGATTCGTTTCAATTTTTCAAAACACTCACCACTCCATGCATGTCTTGTTATGAAAAAAAAAGCTAGAGTCGGCGGATTTCAAGTCAAATTCCACTTAGATCAGTTCCCAAAGTGTGCGCCTCAGCGTCCCAGTGGCGTAGCAACTAGGGGGCAAGGGGGAGATGTCCCGGGCACCAGTTTTAGGGGGTGCCATGGAGTCAAAATATTACTGCGTTTATGCCAATTTTAAAGAAAAATATGATGAGGGAGGGTAAAAATAATACCTTACCCCTGGTGCCATTCAAGCTTGTTAAGCCACTAATGAGATCTAGGATTAAAAAATCCGTACTTTTCCGTTAGCCGGGCGCAAATGTCGCCAATTGTGAACCAAACGCGAGCCAAGTCGCCTGGCTCAAATGTCGCCAAGTGGGCGGGCGCAAATGTCGCCAAAATTTGTCGGAATTCTACATTATTTGGCGATTTTTCGCTTGCTCCCGGCTAAAATGATGTCGCCAATTGTGAACCAAACGCGAGCCAAGTCGGCGGGCGCAAATGTCGCCAAAATTTGGCGGAATTCTACATTATTTGGCGATTTTTCGCTTGCGCCCGGCTAACGGAAAAGTACCAAAAAATCGTATTATTTTCCGACAGCCACATACTCTCACTACGCCACTGGGCATGGTTACGTCACTTTTTAAAATCAAATACTATGAGGCGGCGAAAAATACTAAGCCCCGGGAGCCGTTAACACAAGTTAAGTCACTGATGATGATTACGCCGGGGGGAGGGGGGCAAAAAGTCATATTATGCTCCGGGCGCCACTTTATCCTCGCTACGCCACTGCGGCGTCCTGGTGAGCCTGAACTTCCTTACATGAGCGCAGCGAAATATCATATCTGTACCTCAAAGTTAAATTACCTCAAGTCCAATTTTGCTGATTTTGATATTTTTATCGTATTTGAATCATCCCGATCACACCTTCGGTTGAGTAAAGTGTCATAGCTACAGATCTAAAGGAAGGGAAGACGATTGCTTTCAAAAAATAAATTGCGCACAGCAATACTTTGTTCTCTGGAACTTCTTCTGACTCACCTGTAAATGGTTGCTTAAAATAATTTACCTCTGATATACAGATATAAGAAGCTAAATCTCGGAGAATTTTAATTCCACTTACTTCTTCTTGCTTGTGCTAACTTAGGGCCGCGGTGGCCTAGTGGTAAAGTCTCGGCTTTGGGGCCGGAGGGCTCCAGGTTCGAGACCCGATTCCACTGAAGATCCGCCGTGTATGGGGCCTGTTGCACGTTAAATCATACGTAGTGGTCAAACGTCCTCCCGTTGGTGTGGCGTGGAAGTTTGGAGAGGGGGGTGCCAGCTCAGGTGTCGTCCTCGTCATCTGACCGAGGTTCAAAATTACGAGGTCCGTCCCAAAATAGCCCTCGTGTTGCTGCAAAACGGGACGTTAATATAACTAAACTAAACTAAACTAAGCTTGTGCTAACTTGGGTTGTCGACAGTTGCTGTCATGAAATCAAAGGATTGTGAGAAAATCATTGTGGAAACGGAAATGAGAGTAGATGTGTCCAGTTCTAATCCCACTATTTGAGAAAATGTGTAGTGGTTAACATACCCTTCCATCCCATTTATTAAAGACAGTTATATAAATTTTATGTGACTAAATATTTATTATTTATTTTTACCTAATATATACAAAAAAGTATTGTATGTTTTGCGAAAATTATTAAAATATCAAATAATTGTTACTTATTGGAGGTTTACATTAGACGGCGCCGTGGAAAAGTCTGCGTTCGGTAAAGACACCGCGAATCGAAAAGGTTTGGGACTTATCTTAGCTTCCACTAACTCGGAGCATTTTGAATAAAATATTAATAAAACTATAGAAATGCATTTATCACGTTTTAATTCTTTAATGCATAGCATTATGGTTCATAACATAGTTATTTAATGTATTTGCAAATTTATGGAATAAAGAAAAAAATTCAGAATTTTCGGACAGAGAATTTTTCAGGATGATAGTGAATGCTTTAATGCGAATTCGTTTTTTATATTAATTTTTTACATTCGTTTGGGTGACAGAACGCCTACATTTCTATGTTTTAAAATTTAAGACAAAATCATGAAGAACCTTCTACTTTTCCTTCAACATACACTAGTACATCAGATCCAATGAGTATGTTAACACTTTAGCTGCCACGACTCAAGTCTGAGATTCGAACCTTCTATCTAATTAGATGACCCCTTTCTGCTGTCTCTTAACTATAGAGAAGGGGTCATCTAATGAGATAATAGGTGTGAATCGCAGGCGATTCGCTGTGGCAGCTAATGCGTTAAGGTTATAAAAACTTGATTTAATACTTCGGCATTTATGACAACATATTTATTTTAAACTATTTTATGCTATTTAAGAATGCTTTCAGCACTAATCTTTGAAATTTGACAATGCAAATTGACTATAAGGTCCATCACATTCCGGAAAAGGGTGGCAGAGGGGATGTGCGGTTTTGATGAGTTCTATTATCCCTGCGAAATCTAGAATCCCTTTTCTGCAAATCAGAAAAACCACTCTATATGTCATTCCATGAAACTACACTAAGTTCTGATTTTTGTATCTGAAAGGCTTTTTCTGAAGTGATACTTTATAATAGGAAATGCTAGCTTTATCGATTACCTTAGAGTAAATTGAAGAAAATTTCAATTGTATTACTCAAATTTGTCGTTTTGTAACACTGTTTGCGTCTAACTTAATCCATTCAAGCTCGAATAGTTAATTGGTTGTCATGTTTATTTATTTGTAAGTTCATGCTTGAGAAGTGCAAAGTAATCTCACTTGAAATGGTGGTATATAAAATTATGCCGCCGACCGAACTTCAATATACGTTATACGAGCCTTCAGGCTTGAAAGGGTTAAATAAACGTTAACTTTTTTCTTTTACTCTTTGTATATCTTTGTATATTTTTCTTTTGTCTTTTACCAAGATTATCCTTACAACTTTTCTTTCATTTCCAGCTTCAAGTGATTGCACATGGCAAGTGCAAACCCCAGATGTTGTGGAAGACTTACTACGCTTGCGCAATTGCTATCGAAACTCCACCCTCGGCGTTATCTGGGCAGAAGCTCGCCCCTTCATCAAGCCGTTCGTCTTTCAATACTGCATAGCCGCCGCAGTACTCCAGTACGCCCTCTGGAAGACCCCACCCCAGAAGAGCCGCTCCCAGTCCTCTCACCAGCTGCAGCCACAGCAGCGGATGGATTGCAGGGGCTCCAGCAAGGGCTTGTTCCTCGGTCTGCTGGTCCTGGCCGTGGGAATCGTCGCACTGATACTCTACTTCGTTCTTGCGCACAATCCTGGACTCAAGCAGGAGACCCTCTTGGTCCTGGTCTGCACCCACTCAGGCCTTCTACTTCTAGCCTTATTGGCAAGTTTGTTTGGCCTGTGCAGGGTGGCTGGCATGTGCACTCGCACTGACCAAGATTCGTGCGCAACACTCCACCAAATCCTCCAAAGCGTTGGATTATGTGCCCTCTTTGTTCAAAGTGGGTGCGCATTGGTGGCCGCCTTACAGGATGTTGGCAATCTGGCGTCAACTGATAAATCGTCGGTGAGTCGCCAGTCGGCCCTCTCGATTCTTTCGCAAGGTGGAAGTGTCTTGATTACGCTGGCAGACGCCACCCTTTGCATCGCCCACGCCTTGATGCAGTCGATCCTGTTCCATCGCCTGGGGCAGAAACGATGCTCTTCAGGGTGTCCTCACGAGACTTCCCGCCCTGGTCGTCAGGTGGTCACCTTCCTGGCCTTTTGTAATCTAGTTCTCTGGGTGACGGATACGTTTGCAGGTGGAAGAGACCAGGCAATATCGCAGCTGCAGTTGCAGTTGTTCGGGGTTCTGCCATGGAAATTGATCACGCAAGTGACGATGCCGCTGGTCATGTTGTACAGGTTTCAATCGACAGTCTACCTGTTCGAGGCTTGGCACTTTGGGTATGGCGGTGACTCGAAATGAAGTTCTAGAAACTTCTTCCAAAGAACAGTTGTGTAGCTAGAAGATATTTTTGGTACAGGAAAGAAGGGTAGGCAGATACCAATCTTTTCTTCGTGTATAATAATTTGGATTTCAGGGTATTTTTTGTGCCCTTTCTAAGCAGTGGCGCGCAGGGCAGTCTCTTTCTCCCTGACTATGCCACTCTCAAAGCATGAATATTCATAATCCCAAGATGACCAAGGGTAAATGTGAGAGATCGTCGTCTGTTCCTTCGTATCAATTGTTGGAAATTCAGAGAACTTTCTGGATAACAGAAAATTTTATGTGACTTGCATCGTGAACTTCCAGTTGAATATTTCATTCATTTGAAACATTATTGTTGCATCCAGTTTCATTTGTAATTCAAACTTACATTTTTCACTTTGGTGACATTTGTTAAAGAAGACTTTGACTGTTTGAAAAAGATCCACTGCCTTCGATGCTTTATTAGTTTTAGCTGTTAACTAATAGCTGCATTCTGCCATTTTGTAACTCGTCAAAAACGGTCACATCTTTTAAAGATTCTCCATTTCTGTTCACTAGTATCAGAAATGGTCATAATATATCTTCAAATGCCCAATTTCTGACATTTAAAGATAAATCTCAGAAATAGCCACGCCTTCAGAAAGAAGAAAAAAATACAAGTAATTAGTAAATAATATCAGAAATAGTAGCATCTTCAAAAGCCCTAGTTCTTGCATTTAGTTGCTAATGTCAGAGGTGGTAACATCTTGAAGTAGAAGAAAAAATATTATGTAGTGTTTTTACAACTTTAAATCTTCTTTATATATTTTATATCAGTGATTATCCGTTGATGAAAAAAGTGACATTGGAAATGAATGGTTGACACAACTTACGTTACTTGCTTACTTGCTCAAGCCTCATTTGGGAGAAGAAAGCATCAGAGAGCCGTTCATTCAAATCAATATATTTCATTGCCAAAAACACCGATATGTGCAAGTTGTTCAAAGGGCTCTTGGATTCATGGAAATACTCATAAATCGACAGTTCAAAAATACTAAGATTCACTGCCAGTTTTGATTGATGGATTTTGCATATTTTTATAATTCATCAATGGTTACAATTTTTATCTGAGATAGCAATTCGTTATTTCGTAGAAAATTAGCTGATTATCCATATATTGCATGAATTTTTATATTTCTACGTAAATTCTGCAAACTCTTGCCACAATAGCAGGCGGGAACAGTAACATGAAACAAAAAGTTTGTATAGATGCATAACATTTGAGCATTGAATTAAAAGGAAATTTATCATTCTAATTCGATATAGAATTGTGTATCCTTTTCGTGTGACTGTAATGGGGAAAAATGACTATATTTTTGACTAATTTCAGAAATTCATTTGATGATTATTATTCTTTTTAGTATTCGTTAGATTGCTTAATTTAACTTCTTATCCTTTTTTCACAGGAAACCTTTCATAGATTACTATTTTATAAATTAATCTTATGAAGGAAAGCCTAATAATTGCTACACAAAGTTTTGAAACAACTTTTGCATTAATTTCACTAATAGAAAGGAATGAAAAGTTCGTACTGGGGCTTCTTAAACAGTTTCCTCCGACCGGACCAAAACCATCTGATGGTTTAAATTGTAAACTGAAAGACCAATTAAAAATAAAAAACCGATTTCATTTACATCATTTTTATGCAAATGGCATCGTTTTATCTTCATTAGTTTGCGGTTTATTGATTTCTAATATTGTTCTGGGTTTCTAAATTAGCCTGTACAGTAATAAAGTATATGAATAATATATTTAAAATTAATAATTATTAAGTTAAAATATTTATACTAAAACAGTAAGCAATTATATTTTAATCTAAGTGTCTGTCAAGCGTTATGGGTATCTTAATTATTTTATGTTCATTTAAAGATTGTTGCATAGGAAGAAACGGGAAAAATATTAGAGGCCTTACATTATTCACAAATATCTTGCATTTTTAAAATAAACTGTTTAGACCTGGGATTACAGAATTTGATAAGAAGAGAATTTTTTGCTTTATAAACAAATATGGATTGGTTTTTTACAGCAACTTTTAGGAGTTTTTACGGCCTATGTGCCGAAATTATTCAATCAGCTTCTATAACAAGTGCATCAATTATCAAGTTAAAAAATTTAATGAGAGAGTAATTTTAAACGAATTTTAAAACTGCAGAAAATTCCTTGTATGATTTTTATGTCTGAATTATTGTGTCTTGTACGTATTTTTGTTATTTTTATAGTTCTCTATTAAAGTGGTATCTTAAGAGCTACAGCACATAAAATGCTGACATTTGTTGGAAAGATTATTAGAAGAATGTTATTTATGATAATATTTTAGCAATGTATTTTTATTGTTACATATTGTGAAATTCTAATTTGACAATAAATATTTTGTATATAGTATTCTCTTTCATATGTAAACCACCTTAAATACCCGGCGTTGCTTGGGCTTATGATTTCTTAATAGTGTCATCCACTTCCTTTTCACAAATTTGTCTCTAACTTTCCACGACAATCATAAAATTGATTTGCATTCCTTGTTGAATTTAACCTTTCAAATCTAGCTCGTTTATTACCCTACAATAGTACGGTTCGAAAGAAAACGCTAGGCAGTGAAGAAAGAGCATGCATTTTAAACTTACAGTACAATAACTAATGTGCAAATATACTATATACAAATAACTTATGTAACTATACAAGTAAGTACAACCTAATATAATTTTTAATTTGATTTAATTTCTAAAATCAATTTATATTCTAGAATATCTAGAAATTGTAGAAGAGAATGTTCTGAAATGTGTTGAATGACGCGCAAGTGAATAATGACACGCGTCTAATGCAGAAACAAATCTCATCTATACTTATAAAAGGCAATGTTTGTGTGTTTGTCTGCGATGTCCAGACGAATCTATCGCACTTACAGCCATGAAATTTGGCACACAGGTAGTCGTAATGGTGACTGAATGCACCTCGAAGCCGAAATTTTAAAATTTAATCTAGAAAAATTTTTATTTAATGTTTTGTGTTGTTTGGGTTGATTTTTCCCACTAATTTCTCAATAGAATGGTTTTGAATAAATTTACGACAAAAATAGATACACCATCGGAAAGAGCATGCGATTTCCGTTCGAATGAAGTTACTTTTGAATTTTTAACGTAATTTACTGAATTTTGAGAATTTTTTAAAAAAACACCCAGTTTCGCCATTGCAATGTTACCTTTGTTTCTAAATTTGTTGCATCCGACTTTCTAATAACATTATTATTTTCAATTTTTTTCTTCTTATAAGTAGAACGGTTCTGTCGGATTTAAAACAACAACGGTTAAAATATCTTTTCAAATTTTTTTTTAAATTAATTTTTTCTGGGCAGTTGAGAGTTATTTTTATGGAGAGAGTTCCTCGAGCGGCACTGCTTCGGAACGCAGATGGCTATGTGGTTGGTTGAAGGGGAGGTGATGTCATAACCTTGAATTGAATGACTGATTATTATTTTCGGTAGTATCTTAACGCATTTATTCATCTCACATACTTAGCTTGCAGTATAATAATTTTCACGTTGCAATTTTTACTTTCTCGTATACGAAGTATACAAAGAGAAAGTAATGTAATCGTCAAAAAATTCGAACTCGAGATTTTGACGAATCTCCACGTTTTAGACCTCCCTGAGTCCGAAAAACACAATTTTGGAATTATGTCTGTGTGTGTGTGTCTGTCTGTCTGTGAACACGATAACTCGAAAACTATTAGAGCTACGGGGATGAAATTTGGTATGTAATCTTTAAACATAATTTGTATGTTTCTATCAAATTTTTGACAAAATCCGTCAAAGGGAAGTCTGTCTGTCTGTATGTCCACGGTCATGTGAACACTATAACTCAAAAACTTGAATAGCTAGATGGATAAAATTTGGTACACAGTTTTATCGTCATGAATGTAGGCCCGTATTAAATTTTGGGCCAAATCCGTCAAAAAGGGGCGTTCAAATTGCATATTCAATTTCTTTTAATCCGATTCTCATGCGCAAAGTACTGGTAGCAATCTGTTATTGTTGTAAATTTTATTTACAACAATAAATAATGTTCTCAAACATGAATTGTAACAAATTTTTTATTGTTGTAAATAAAATTGAAACCGATCTCATTATTTCAGCAAATCTTTTATTTACGAGCTTCTGCAATTGTTACGATTGTGGTAGTATAAATTGTTTTCTTGGGAATTCAATTCCAAAGCAGAATTTTCGCTTTAGTATTCATTTCATTGCCTATTTTATCTCACCTGCTTCAAAGTAATATTTTTTTGAAACGTGGCAACATATATTTGATTTCAGGTTTGTTGGTTTGTTTCACTTTCTCGTACATGAAGTATACAAAGAGAAAGTATTGTAATCGTCAAAAAAATTCGAACTCGAGATTTTGACGAATCTCCACTTAGAAAGTATACGAGAAAGTTTAGGGGAGACCACTCCCGCTGGTTTAATATTGTTTTGGATTAACTTTTCTACAAATAAAATGCCATTATCGCGAGAAAAAAATAAGCGGGAAAATCAATGATGTGTATCTTTTGTTTTGATTTGCTTTTCAAAACTTTTTCATGTCATTGCGGGCGGTATTTTTTTTTTTTTTTCATTTTGTTGAAGTCCTGATTCCACGGGCAACGCCGTGCGCGTACTGCTAGTATACTATAAGAGGATGGATAAAAAAAACAGTTTACAAGGGTAATAAAAAATCATTTATTAACATTAGGCAGAAAATACAAAAGGGAATTAAGTGGCATACTTGCCGATCACTTTCCCACATAATCACCAAATCTATTTAGGCATTTATCTGACCATATAACCAACTTGGTAGAAAGCAGGCCCTGTTGATTGAGCCAGTTCTCAGCAGCTGGTTTTACATCATGAGAAGTTTGTTTCAAATAAATGTTTGGAACCCAGATTGGGTGCCAAATCTGGGCTGTATGGCGGGTGGCTCCAGACTTCCTACTTCAACTTTTGCAACAATTCTTGAATTTTGTGAGCAATTTGGATAATGTCATGCAGGAGGATGACACCATCACTCAACATGCCAGGGAAATTGCGTCAGATGGCTTTACGATGCCCCAGTTTTTCTGAAATTGAAGGTACACTTATCTGGAACAAGGTTCTCTGCAGGCAGTGAAAACAGCTGAAGAGAACTGGCTCAATGGTCAGTGACGTGATTTCTACCAATCCCTGTTAAACAAATTGCCCCTGCTTTCAGATAAATGCCTAAATAGATTTGGTGATCATGTGGAAAGTGATCGGCAAGAAAGCCTCTTAATTCCTTTTTTATATTTTCTGTTTAATGTTAATAAATAATTTTTAATTACCCTTGTAAACTTTTTTTTTGGGGGGGGGGGCATCCTCCTATAAAGAATGATCCAACACTGAGGACTTGGACGGTAAGTGGTGTGCAAGACTTCAACTTTGTAT
>BGPR01008704.1:11954-55848 GCA_013235015.1 Araneus ventricosus | reverse complement strand
GGACATTCAATTCAGTGAATGCTTTGGCGATATCTACAAAAAAATAATCAACTAATATTAAAAAATAAATAAATAAAATTAAGAATTCCTGATATTTAATGTCGCGACAAAATCACTTCTTTCAGATTGATCGGAAATATCAGACCTTCAAAGGATACAAGTTCTTTAATAAACAAATATATAGGATATGTAATTTCAATGCGTGTATCAATATGTAAAGTCAAAATAATTTTCCTACTTTACAGAAAAATGTCGCTTAACAAGAAACAACGCCTATCTCATTTTTTTTAATTTCAAAGAAGAAGTAAATGTTGAACTATTCGCAACGAATACTGAATATTTCTGAACCTTTTTAACATCTGATACAAACATGATTCAAAAATATTGGTTGTTGGTTGCGAAAAATTGAGTATTTTCTTCCTCTTTGAAATTTCAAAAAATTCTGATAGGTGGTATTGCTTGTCAAGCGACGAAATTTATATCCGTTGAAGTGTTTTAAGCTAAACATTATAACAGGATTCTTATTTCCAATACATGAATATATGATGTTTTAATCATTTATGTGATTGCATATATTCATCCGGGTATTGCAAATTGAAGATGTAAATTTAAAAACAATCTTTTCTACATTCGGAAACGCATAAAACTGCAATTGCGCATCTAAATGAATATTATCTCGATCTGTGCCATTCTTTCTATTGTGCTTCTAACTTCATGGAATGTAGTACTTGTATTATTCTCATCTGAACCCTAAATTAAATAGTTTTTGAGAGATTTAGTTGCAAGATGGTCTATACCATTCTAGTTTATACAGCAAAAAGTTAAGAATTATACAATGGTGAACTCTTAGATCTTCATTATTATTAGCAAGTCTATAAATTGACATTTTATATGTACCATCAACCATTATCTATTTCCTGTATCCATTTAGTGTAATTATTATGTTTACCCAATAAGAATAATTCACGAAGTGCCAATGAATGTATTTCCTGTTGTGTGACTTCAGCACGTCAACACATTCAGAAAGAGCTATTTTTGTGTCTCTCTGGACAGGAAGTGGGAGCCAAACCTGATTCAATCACACACTGGGGATGTATTAAGAAAAGGCATTGTCTTAGAAATATTCCCAGGCCCCAGATGAAATAAAAGTTATTTCGTGAGATAAAGGCTCGAATAGGCATCGACGATTCTCCTTTTGATCAAGGAAGTTGTTCATTTAATCCAGCTGAGCTATAGGGTGGAGAGATTAGTTTAATGATTTGCTCTCCAGGCGTTTGGGAAGTGGTTTCCATCTTATTTGCAGAATTCGAGAGATGAGGGGAGATAAGAAATGAAATTATCCGTTTGGTAGTGGAAGTAAATAAAATGTAGATGGATTCGTGAATCTTTCATGAAGATGCTGGGATATAATGAAGGATGATTTAATTTTCTTTTTTTGCAATTTTTATAATATGATTTCCATCTAACATCGTGAATCATTACAGTCTATTTAAAATAGAAAAATGCAGAGTGGCGCCACCAATATACAGACGAATTCTTTCTTCGTTTCAAAAAAAATCTGAAACAAATTTCAACGGTGATCCTATATCGAAGACAACGTATGAACCCGCAGTCCACCCTCTAAACTTTCATTATACACATACTTGAGGGCATTTGATCCTCGATAGTAGATTAAAAGTGCACCAAAACCGCAAATACGAAGGATTTTCTTTTGACTCGGATCGATTCTGATTGATCGATTATTCTGATTAAAACTTAAGAATTACCTTGATTATTAATCAGAGGATAAACCACCAGGTCATTAAGACCTGTAACTATTCATACTCTGGCCTGATGGTTAACTAGCTGTTACGAGACCATGGACAAAACAACGACATGATACAAATTTGTTTAAGGAATATTGAGCTTCTGTAGATTCCAAATTGCTGATAAATTGAATTACGCAGATTATGAAATAAAATATTTTCCCTTGTTCTTTTTTAACAGATCATATAACACTCTACCTTAATTAGAAAATTTTGAGAAATTCCAGTTGAGGACAAGTCATTGTAACTCAACTCAAAAAGTGATAAGTTAAAAATACGCAGTTGAAAAAAAACGAAAGCGAACGAACTGCTTTTTCTCCTGGGAAAAATACAGTTACCGGTAATTTTCTGTTTAAATAAAGAAATGTATTATTTATTTTACTATATATTTGTAAGTGTGATTATAAAAGCTAGATCCTAGACTTCAAATACTTCTCATGTCTAGGGTAGGGGGGAAAAGAGTTGGGAGTGATTGCGGAATCGGAAGTAACTTAATATTTTGACTTTATCTATGTTACATTTTTTATTGATTTTATTCATTTCTTGGAATTGTTTGCCACGGCGAATGAGATTTTAAAAACAAGTGAGGAACAAGAGCGGGAATTTTTTCTGTTTCCTTTCTATTAATGATATCAACATGGGTTCCATTAAGAGTGCGCTTCTGAAACGGCAAGAAGACACAAACAGGAAATTTTCGAGCCATTGATTCATTCCGTTAGTTAAGTGGTTTTAAGACTTTTTTTCTAAAATGAACGGCTCATTTGAGTTTTTTTTTTTAATTCGCGAAATTACCATTACAAAATCGACTTTTCTTGTGGACAAATCGCCAAACGTTTCATCTCACCTTCCCTTTTACAATTATTATTGTCCGAATTCATTGCTTTTTGAATCACAGAATTTTGTCTCCGGCCAGAAAAATTCTTGGATTTACCCATTTCATTTGGCTTAAATAATCAGTATTTAAATTCTAGACAAACAAAAAACGATGGATCAAGTTTATACCAAATCTGACAATCTCCATATTCCCTATCAGTTATTCCTGAAAGTAATCAGCTGTATAATACAGCACATTTTTTACGAAATTATTAATATCTTCAGACTCCACTAGCCATTAATTCCAGGAAAATCAATTAATTGGTTAGGATTGGTAACTATATCGCAAAGCTTTGCATTTTTGCCATTAATGATAAAAAGACGTAAATGCGGATTACAAGCTTCTTTTACCACCTCTTCCAATGTCTTCTTCAGAACATGAGAATCCTTGCCCCTTCTACAAATCCTTCATCCTAGGACAAAATCACATGGCACATCAAGGCAGTAAACTGGCTGTAAAAATACCTGAATATGATGTTGTGACAGATAATTTGATACCAGGAGTGACTTGTGAGATGGCGCTTTATCGTGATGGAGCACCCATGGTTTGGCTGCCCCCCTTGCGGGACTTTACTTTTTAAACGGAACGTTAATATAACTAAGCTAAAAACTAAATCAAACAAACTTACGGTAAGTTTTTAATGCATGTACTCACGAACTACCCGTATGCACTGTACTTATTTGAACTGGATGATACCTATTTTGAATAGTCGGTAACGTTACACTTCGTTTGTTCTGCGGAAAATGTTATAATTCATTAAAATTTGAAAATATATAAAAACCTTTGGAACTTTTTCAACGTAGTAATACGAAACAACAATTACGTTTATATGAATTTATATGAAAGTTACGTTCAAAATTTTGAAACTTAAATAAACTAACAGTCATTTTTTTTATTCATTATATTTGCAAGCCCGTAGAAAACAGTTTAAAGCAAGATAAAGCTGTATCAAGTTATTCTGTGATTTCAAGAATTGCTCACTGTAATTTCAGGTACTTTTCTTTTAACTGAACCGACATTTCCGGCGTTTCTTCCTAAGCCTGTTTTATAACAAAACCAGAAGAAAGGTCGAAGAAACCTAAGACTTCCTGCTTTTCATGATACAAGCCTTTTATATTTCGTGTAGAAACCAATTATCAAAGAGACTACCGAGCTGAGGTTACAAGAAAAAGGAACTCGTCGTTAGAAGACTTATCTTTCTTTTGTTTGAGAAAGACCCGAGGCAAAGCTAAAAAATGGTGTACTACTCTTTATAAGGACTGCGGCTTCCTTTTGGAAAGGTATAGCAAAAAAAGATTGAGCCGAAAAAAATATTGTTGTGGTCGAAACTTCCTCTGATGTTTTTCGTTGAAGACATTTTTATATGACCAGAGATAAACAAGTCATTACATCAAAACTAACCTATGTAGCAATCAAGATGCAACAATTTCCTTATTTTTTTCAAGTGCGAGTTTCCACATATTTGATTGACATGGTAATGTAATTACTGTAATTTTGAAAGTATTTGCTTTGAAAACAAACCTAAAATAATGATTATGTTAACTCTTTACAGTAATTGCGTTTTTAAGAAGTAAAACGGTTTACTAAAATACAGATAAACATCATTTTTCTTTTTTGTACAGTTATTTTTTCGGTTTTCAAAATAAAGTGCATTTAAAATATCCTGTAATTGGATTTAAGTGACAATATAATGACACTCTCTGTGTCTTTGTAAAAATCTTTTAGAGATAACTCTATGCAAGAACTTTTACTAACAACACAAACAATTCCTAGAACAATCATAAGTCAATGGCAGTCGTAATGCATATTAATCATATAAGAGATGTAATAGATACTAACAATTGTCAAAGAAAAAGTAATAGTAAATGTAGTTCACACAGGTTCTAGAGTTCTAAGACAAAGAAAATGGTCATTTTTACCACAAGTTTCTATTTTTCTAGCTTACAAAATTCAGTTCCTTGTGTTTTTAAATACATCCTAGTAAGATTTGGCATTTTTAAAACCACTGGTTTTTGTTAAACAGTGGCCTGAATTCGAATTCATTCAATAAACTCACCTTAGATACAAATGCGGTTGAAAATTAAAAAATCTAAAACTATTTATAACAGAAGATGATCCTTTTGGAGGTCCAGGTTGAATGCGGTTATCAAAGATCACCGACAGAATAAAATAGTTTGAATTAGAAATAACGTAAGAAAACTTCATACAAACACTTAACCAAAATCTAGTAACAATTAATTAACAAAAGTGTAAACACTCTGTTGACAGTACAATAAAAAAGAAATTCAGAGGTGTTATTATTTTGAAATCTATCAATAGA
Organism: Araneus ventricosus; assembly: GCA_013235015.1. Classification (NCBI taxonomy): domain Eukaryota; kingdom Metazoa; phylum Arthropoda; class Arachnida; order Araneae; family Araneidae; genus Araneus; species Araneus ventricosus. The sequence continues at coordinate 50,849 of BGPR01008704.1, read as the reverse complement.
AATGTAGCAAATAATAGAGATAAAGAATTGAGTATTTATGCACTTTTTTAATCTCCCTAACAATGGAGCCATCACTCTAGTTTCTGCATTTGAACTATAATAATTTTTCTGGCAAATGCTGGTTCCTGGAGGGTACGGTGAAAGGGATATAAGTTCCTTCTTTAATTAACAGCCTCATTTACTAGACAAATGAGGTGGTAAATTAACGCGAAGCAGTACTAAAATTTCATTTCTTTTCTCTTGAGTGTAGGATATCTTATTTCCAGAATGAGAATTAATAGTAAACATTTGGATAAACACAGGAAATCTAATTAAACTGGAGCCAGAGACCATATGCAAGCCGTTAAAGCAATTCATATCACGAAATATTTAACATGGGCACTAGTTTTTTTGTAAAAAAGCATTTAACTCTAAGTAGTAAGGAATTATTTGTTTAAAACTTATTGTACGAATTTTATTCACATTATCTGTTTCATACTTTTCTTGATAAACTAGAGAAACAGATTTGTTTCTTCATAAAAATTTAAAAGTTCACATACATTGCGTGTTGCCCACAAGTAGTTTAGTGTATTAAGACAATGCACGGGCGAGGCTCATGCATCGGAGGAAAGGATGTGGATTTTAACTTCTGGCTGAGGTCTTAACCAGCACTATTCAAGTCACTCAACTATTCAATAAACACATATTTGAGTTTCTTTTTTTGAAAGTCCTTTAGGGATATAATCTATCCTATATATATAGAAGCTAGGTCAAGCTTTTACCTCAGGTGCTACTCAGATGATCCAGGGCACTTAGAAAAACAAAAGGTGCCACACTTCACATTTATCACGAGTCCTTGATACTTGTATTTAGCTAAATATGCTAGACAATGTGGTATTAAGGCTAATACCTGCATATTGTAAGAAAGTTCTGACGGTAGCTAAAGCAACATATAGCATGTGATCAGCAGTTTCTTGTGTTTGTCAGTATAATTCTAATGTACCTTCAGGAGTCAAATTCTACTGTAACTAATGAAAATCAAGTAGAATCATCTTAAAATGTTCTTTTGTTATCACCAAAACTACAAACACACTTTTCAGATTTTACTGCGAAAGTATACTTAGCTATTTCTCTTAAAATAAATAGGTTCTTTGTGATAAAAAATATAAATAATGTACTCTGAAGCAAAAAGCTACATTTACATATCTTTAAATAAAACTATTAAGAGTTACATTCTCTAAAACATTTTACTTGCATGTACGGAAATGATTTAGTTTATCAAGTATCATAAGAGGTCTCTATTAAGAAAGAACACTTTTTAACTTTTCAAAATAAACAGTTTTATCATAAAAGTCATTTTAAAAGCATGTTGAAATCAGTAGATTGCGTTCCTTTCGTCCATTCATCAATGGATTAATATTTTATTTTTTGAATAGATGATTGAAAGTAAAATTTGCAGTAATGCATATAATCTTCAATTATTGAAATCTCTAACGCTTCTCACATTAGGAGTCAGTTCCTATTTACACATTTCATTTATTACAGTCACAATTCACTTCCGAAACTTGGCTAAACCGAATGCATCCTTTGTTTCTTTTTTGCTTTGTCTACCAAGCAAGTTGCCATTCTCAAACAATTCCTAAACAAAACTCTTAAATAATTTTCAATAGGAATCTACCACCAGTTAGCCAGATGTTGAAGTCAAAATGTCGTCATTTAGAAATGTTTTTGATTTTTTTCTTTCATTTATTTTTGAGGTAAAGCAAGGAATTAGAAAATAATCTCTATTTTTTGATATTTTACTATATTTTAAAAATCTTTAATATTTATATGAAAAAGTTTTTACAAAAATGATTTTATACCGATATTTGAAATTTTTTTTAAAAAATTAAAAAATAAAATCCAGATTTTTTTTGGAAGTAGTGTTTTAAACATAATTTCATAGACATTTATTGAAACCTATTCTTCAAATCAACCCTCTAAGCTGTCGATTATTTTGATCTAATAACTTTAATGCCTTACAGATTAGCTTTTAAACTGAGTAATTGGATCACTATTGCATTTAATGAAGTCTCTGAAATCTTTAAAAGGTTTTATCGAGTTTAAGAAATTATACATATAACCACGAATTACCTGCTTTTGAATTGAACAAGAAAAACATAAAAATACTTCTCAAAGGGTTTTGGGCGTTAATGGAATAATATGGAACAGAGTCGGCTCTGAGAATACATCGACCATGAGAGCATAATCTAAAGAATTACAGAAAGACAAGTTCCTGTTAAGTGCATTAAAATCTTATTTCTATATAACCATTTGTTAACGAATTAGGGTGAATTTCCCAAAACAGCCTTTATCTAATCAGCTTCTATGCATGGCCATTAAATGTCGAGAGCAACTTCCATCAAAAACTACACACAATCGACTCTTCACTTACCAAATGATTTGATTCATGAAAGCAATCTCTACTCACTTTGTGGATGATTACACCATTATAGTTGATTAATTAAAGCCATTTGGAAGTAAAGCTCCTGATTAAATGGGTTGTGTTAAATTAGGTTCTCGTGATGGTAGGTTGGAAAATTTAATAGAACTGTTTACGCCAGCTTTGGCTAAAATTGATACGTTTCCTAATGAACAAATGATAAACTGTGTGAAATTTTGAAAAAGTAAGCAATAAAAAGAAATGAAATATGGAAAAAGATGAAGCTTAAAAATAATTTCTTTTTCTAGGTAGTGGTTCTAATACATAGATTAAGATAAATATTGCATAGCAGTCTATATTGTATTCTATTGATTCGACATTGTTTTGTGAATTTATAGTTGAATCTGTTTAATTATTCTTTCTTTACAAAATTTTCACATTAGTTCTTTAGGGTTTGAACACAGTGAAACACAAAGAACAATCTGTATCATAGTAGTCTGGAAAACTGTTGTTTCTGCTAACATATCGCCATGTGAGCATAAACTCAAGAACTAGAGAATGGTAAACTTTAAAATATGTGATAAAAATGTGTGATATAAGTATGTGATACGGTTCACATTATAAGTATCTCCTGCAATACGCGCGACTGCTGGAAGGTTAATACATTGGAACTTCGAAATGGTTAATTCGAAGCTGGCGGAACTAGAATTAAAATTCGATTTATCGAATAATTCATGTTAGGAAAAATTGGGACAAAAATAAGTATAGTAAGAGAAAATATTATTTTTTAGAATAAAAATGACAGCAAAGGTTTATTATTAATATTTAAAGCTTTTAAAAATTATACATAATTAATAATAAAAAATAAGTAATTTGAAATAAAGTGATAATAATTGCAACTAAAAATTATTTCACTGAGTACGTACCTTTAATAGACAAGCCATATAGAATGCTTTGAGTATATTTTATGTACAATAAAACTTTAAAATAAACAGTAGAGGAAAGTCGGGTAAGATGGAGAAGTTAAGCCTTGGTGATTTTTCCTGGCCTTAATATTCGTTTCAGGAGCATTAATACTTAGGCAAAATCCTCTTGCAACTCTTTACTTTAAAGTAAGATTTTTTTAATTATTACTTTCAAGTTTGAAACTCAAATATTTCATTTTCGTAAAAAAGGTAATTTTTGTCGTCTTACCAGCACAGTCGGATAAAATGACGAACTGAGATAACAATTTAATTCATCCTCATATGTTATCAAACAACTATTTAAAACTGTTGAGATCACATCTTGAACGTAACAAATTGCATAGAACAAGAAACAAACATAATCAAACTAAAGAAATAGCATCAAACAAACGAAACACTTTCAATCGAAATTTTACATTAAAACATAAAGAAATGAAATCAATTCTATCTCTGAATTTATATTTTTATTATTATTTACGACTTCAGTAACTTTTTCGATCAATTTAATTCTGCTTGTCCGTTTCTCTTTTCCATATTTCCCCTTCTGCATAGAGTATGATCCTGAAATATAGTTTATTTCAGGTCTAGAAAATGAGAGTATTTTAGTTAAGAACCTCTCTTATGGAATAATCTGTTGAAAAAATTGTCAACCCTAATGCTATTAGTGAAGTAACAATGCCGCAAATAAAATAAAACTAAATCGAAAAGGTCTAATTGGCAGTCAGGTAAGAGCACGAACACACGAATTAGCGTGAAAAGGCTCGTCATCTTACCCGACATCGCAGTCGTTATTTCGAAAAAACATTGAAGGATATCAGCTCATCAGAAAAAAATAAAATAATACATCATTGGACACGTTTGGATTAGCTCTTTACGAATATTACATTTATAAAATCAAAAATATTTACTCCGTGAACGCTATCCTTTACCAAGCAGCAGCCACAAGTTGCATCGGAACTACTCGAAAATACATTACCGTGTACTGTGAATCACACAAATAACGGGATGGAATCTTTTGGCGTGACACGGGTAGCTGGTCGCTGGAGGTCTCTGATGATACAGGATCAGGGCTGTCATCTAGCGTAATTTTCGAGAAAAATTCAATTTGTCGCCTTACCCTCCTCGTCATCTTACCCGTCTTTCCTCTACACTTCTCATATTGCGTGTACAATGTTTTTTTTTTTAAAGTGATGTATTTTATTGCCTTTTTCATTGAACATATTGCACATTAGTAAAGTCTTCTGGTGAATTATGATCCTCAAAAATTATTCATTTTCAATAACCAAGGATACAATGTGCGGATGTATTTAACTAACGAGAACAACTCGAAGATAAAACCTTCTTAAAAGGATATTTTAACAACATAATAATAGAAAATTCAAGAATCCAGAGAAAGACTTCCAATTACTAACGAATTCATCTTATAAACATGTTACACTATATTTGCTTATCGAAGTCTAATACATCCGCATACGTTCGAAAACCCATTTTTGACCGAAGATCATAATTTTTTTTAAATGTCTTATCTGAAAGCCTATTGTTTTTAGTTTTCAAAACAGTTTTTATTTTACATCTATGATGATAATAAGTGAAATTAGAGACATTTTAGTAGAACTTGGCAGTTGAAAATGGAGTGGTAAATAATACGATAACGAAGCATTTTTCATTGTTTTTACTTAAGATATTTAAATTTTATTGTTTATTTTTGTTTTATACTATTTTACATATACCAGGTATTATTTTGAAAGATTTTCAGTGTGAATTTCTTTGTTTTCTATGACATTGTTGCAAATTTAGGTAATTTTGAATCATTGCAGTTTCTTGATTCTCCGTTAATGATGTAATTTTTGATAATAAATGTAGGAAAAGTACATAAATTGTAATTATGATCAATATCAATCACTAAACGTATCTCTAGATCAACTAATAGGCATTATAAAGTTATTTGACTGAAAAACAATATTCAAATCTATCGATGGCGGCTGAATGATAGAAAACGATAATGACACATAAGGCTCAAGAAAACGACTAAAATAAATTTCCAATCAGAAAATTTTAAAAAATGTGCTAAGCTGGCAAAAACTAAGGACTAGCCTACAAAACTGGGGAGTATTGAAGAAAAATTCTTTTTTCTTCTCATTGTAAATTGAAAACATAAACTTTAAACTCATTTTTCTCGAAATGTGATTTTTTGCAAAATTTTCATTTTTCAAACACGATAACTAAAATTCAACTTAAAATATCCGTCTCAAAGATACATATTATACTTTACTTTTTATTTATTATATTGTGTAGGTAATGAACCAAAATATAAGTGAAATAATGCTCCATCAAAAAGTTATGTATCTTTTAAGGTTTGAAAAAAGGCCAAAATTCTTTAAAAATTCATGATTTCTCACTAAAACTCTTATAATTTACATGTTTTTAGATACATTACAAAACTTTTGCTTCAGGACCTAGCCAATAGTTGAAGGATTATATATACTAAAGGATTTATCATTCTGATCATTTCTTTTTGAACGAGGGTGCTTGAAAAAAGGTCAAATTTAGTGCAAAAAAATCTAAGCTTTTCCAAATTTTTAAAAATATATTTAATTCATTTAACTTTTTTCTATGATTTATTAAGTTTTAACATAAATGTCACATAAAAATACAAAAATATTGCTTCAAATATCATTATTTAAAAAAAAGGCCTCCGAACGTAGTCGGATACCTTAAGCTTAAAAATAAATATATCCACGAATACTTCTATAAAACTTAAGCAGATGGAAGTCCTTCACTATCATTTCAAAAACTTTCTTATTTCATCTCGAAAAGCAAATTCTGGCACCATGATGTTTTAAAAGAATCAATTAAATAACCATTAAATAATTTTCGATGAACTTAAAATATCCATTTACTTTCAATCTTCATTTTGGAACGTGAAAAAAGCAATATCGAATTCTTAGTTTAAAAAGAAATGGCGACGATCGAACCAAATTTAACGATGGTTGATTGCTTTCCATGACTTTCCCGCCCTTTTGTGTCTGCCATTATTGATTGAATGATTCTTGAAACCGTCCCCAGATGAAAAGACATCAAAGGCTGATATCTTAAGCGCTGTTATTGGTTTCTGTGACAAGTGCAGGTGTTATGAGTGACACAAGAGCTTATTGCGGTAAGATTAGAACCCCAATTATGCAACAAAGAATGGTGGAAACGGTTAAAGAATGATTTATTTTCAAATGAATCTTGAGTGTTAACTATTGATTTTCGTAGTCTAATTCATGATATAACAGTTATCATAAAGAAATTTTTGTGTTAAATAGCCGTTTTCCTTTAAAATAGTTTAAAACGAGGATCATTCGGTGACTTATTTCAATTCAGATGTTCTTTACTGCATTTGTTTCAATTCAGTTATATTATAAAGAGAATAAAGCAATATATTTCTTATTTTCGTTTTGATTTTTTGGGAAATTTAATATTTTACCAATAAAATAAAATATATTATACAAATGGACATATATTTAAGTAGCATACACAGATCTAGAAACCCATTTTCAGACTTAATATGGGCAAAGCTATTTGAATCACGTGTATCACTTAGTAGTCGCTGAGAGTCACACGCTATGGTTATTTATCTATAAAGTATAATAAAAAAAGATCGTCAATCTCTGTTTTGCAGGTGTAAATATTTGAAATTACTTATCACAGTCACTATACAAATAGTCATTAATCTCTTTTTAACAGAATAGGGTACTACAAATCTACACAACTAAAGCCGCGTTTACAATTGTATAGTATTGGACGCAGTTGGAAAGTAAATTAGCTCCATCGATATCATTTGAGTGCCAATCCCGCTAATAAACATGTGTATAGCAGTAGTAGCCTGTTGGATGCATTGAATGTGGTGCGATCTCAAAGGGATCACGTGGTTTTCCAGCAATGTGTCCAATACTATCCCAATGTAAGCGTGGTTTTAATGTGTACTTATGGTAAGTTTATACTGATATATAAAGATTTCCCGAACAAATCATCTTGAAGCAAAGTATATATAAAATTACTTAACATATTCCTGCTACATCCTATGTCGTGACTACATATTCTCGACGTAAATACCAATTATTAAATTCACAGATGATTACTATGTTTCAGTTTAAAACCAGTCTATATACAATCATCATTAATTTTTAAAAATTCCGTATTTACATATTTCCATTAAGTCTCATGTAGTCTCAAACCGAAGTATACATATTGAACTTTTCAAAAAATTACATTAAATTTATTTGAGATATAAATAATTTATATAAAACAAAATTGAATGACACAGTGGTCACTTTTTTATCTTTGTGAAAAACTACATAATTAGTAAGAAATCTAAACCGTAAGAGATCTTAATAAAATGATGATAAACTTTCTAGGGCATTGATATCTAAAGCAATATTCATTGTAAATTAAAAAAATTAATTATGTAGTCTTGAATGAATTTAAAAGTTATATATCGTCGCTTAACAAGCAACACTACCTATTTCAATTTTTTTTAATTTCAAAGAGGAAGAAAATACTCAATTTTTCGCAACCAATAACGGATATTTCTAATTTTTTTAACATCTGACATAAACTAAGACCACGTATTTCTACCAGATATAGAAAAATTCAGAAATATTCATTAATGGTTGCGAAAAATTGAGTATTTTCTTCCTCTTTGAAATTTGAAAAAAATGAGATAGGTGGCATTGCTTGTTAAGCGACGATATTGAGGATTTTGATTGATTCATCCATCACATTCAATTGAAAACTTTATCGAATTATTTTCAAAACTTTATCTTCATCTTTGCACACATTTTCAGAAATTATCGCTGATAAGGCATATTATAGCCTTAGAGGGATAAAGTTGAATGAATTTTTTAACTCGGCTTTAAGGAACATTTTTTTTTTGTACTCATCATGTTCTATAACATGTCGATTTAAAACTGAATTTATCTTTATATGTTCCCACCATTCAGACTAGAAGTATGTATCCTTTTTCTTCTTCCAGAAACTACAACAATTTATAATCCAATATAAATGGTTTGGGATCCAGACTGTGAGAAATTTTATGTCCTTTCAATCTATCTCAATCTAAGTGACAGTAACAATGCAGAGAACACACCATTCATTAATTACGGGAGATATGGGGTTTTTATGGCGGTGGCGTGTGAAACACGTATTACTTGAACTCCATCACTTTTCCAAATATTTATCTTACACGTAGCGTGAAAATTGTGGTGTAATTAATAACGGTTTAATGACAAACTTAATTAGTCACGCACTTGGTTGGAACACACGATGCTTAGTTGTTTAGATAAGAGAATAACATAGTGCAAAAGGCATGGCAACTTTCATCTATGATAATAAAATAAGAAAATAAACTATTGATAACAATGCAATGGACAAAATAAAACTGAAATTGGCTGAAGAAAATTTCAACTTTTCATGTACAGACGTAAGTTTTTTGTTTGATATGTATTTCAGTTATGATATTTATCACTATATTAGAAACATCAAACCTCAAATTTTATACTAAAAAATTCATTTGCATGAATATTTAGGGAAAAATCAGAAACACAAGTTCCTGAACCATTTTATAGTGATTTTTTTCGCCAAGAACAAAAGAGTTCGCACTTTTTTCAATCGTCTCCAACATCTTACAAATAGCCCATTGCAATCAGAACGAAAAATGGAAAATAGGAGAAACAAATGTATGTAGTTTTTTAATTTGGTCAAATTCGGTCCTCAAGGATATGAGAACCGAAAAGTTTCCACCCCTCAGGGGGGACCTTCCTCCCCACACCCCCCCCCCCCGAAACTTCGAAAGCGCCAAACAGTTAAATTCTTATATCTTGTATATAAATTAAGTTAAAACTATGATTTTTTATAAAAATAGGTAATTAATTTTTCTATAAATTATTAGAATAGATTTGAGCTTGTATCTATCATAGTGTTTTGAAACAATATATTTTATTGAAAAATAAAAAAAACCAATGAAATATTTAATCTTTTTTCACGATAATTTTTTAAAATAAAATCAGCCAGTTATTAAACTACCAAACAAATAATGTATGAAAAGGGAATAATATTTAGTTAAGCATATAAAATACCGTGCTGTTTTATGTTTTGTTTTAACAGTGCTGTTCTTGAAGGTCTATATTTATTTTATTTCTATGCATTTCATTTAAGAACCTAAAACAAAGCAAGATATTGCAAAACTCAAGCTTTACTTACTAAACATCAAACAACACAAAAAATTGTGTAAACTAAAAATCTGGTTTACAGTCAAATGATGATATTCGAAAACATTTTATAATTTGTGTTGCGCTAGTATGTGCGAGAACTATCGAGGCCAAAGTTGTAAACACATCGAAGCAATAGACATTGTCAATGAAGAAGATAATGATGTTATAGAATAAAGCCAAGAACAATTACATTATTCTGCATTAGTTAGGAAGACACATTTTTAATGACTACAGTATTTTTAAACGAAATAATTTATCTTAAAATGTAGCGTAAACATTTTTTTTTACATTTTCGATACTTTTAAATTTGTAACTTTTGATTATGTCCTAGAATTTAGTTTACGAATGTTTATATGTTGTTTGGTGTTTAGTAAAGCTTGAACTTTGAACTTTCTTGCTTTTTTTTGTCTAAAATGAAATGCATAGAAATAAAAAAAAACCATAGGCTAAGTCTCAAAGGCTGTCAAGAGCAGCACTAATAAAACGAAATATACAACAGCACGGCATTTAAAATGTTTAACTAAATTGTATTTAATTTTTTATACATTTCAAATTTGGTAGTTTAATAACCTGCTGAGTTCAGTAAAAAAATTATCGTGAAAAAAGATTAAATATTTTATTGGTATTTTTATTTAATTTTTAATAAAATATATTATTACAAGAAAACTGTACTAGATACAACCTCAAATCTAATGTAATAATTTATAGAAAAATTAATTGCCTATTTTTCCAAAAACTTCATAGTTATAGTTTAATTTATAAGCTAGATATAAGCGTTTTACGGTATGTGGAGCTTACGAAGTTTCAGGGGGAAATTGGGAGGAAACTCCCCCCGAGTGGTGGAAACTTTTCGGTTCTCATATATTTGAGGTCAAGAAGTATTTGATTAAAGTTTAAAAACTTTATAATTTTTTCTCTTATTTTATCTAGTTTCAATGGACAAAAAGGCCGCGTCTCATCTTTATGGCCGGAGGATCGCGGGTTCGAGACTCCATTTTTTTTTTTTTTTTTTTTTTTTTTTTTGTCTACGGGTCTGGTGAACATTAAGCCGGCCATTCACTCGAAGTATAGCCATGCCATTTGTCCTAAGCCCGGTTTTTTCTCCACTCATTTTAATCGAAAAATACAGGCACACCATTCAGAAGGACGCTGAACGAAGGTGGGGGAGCCATCTTCTTTCCCTCCCCATAGTTGCTTGTCAATCGCTCTTCGATTTTCCCCAGTCAGCTGATTTTAATTTATGCTAGCCTCGAACTGAGGCTTCAATCTACGCAAGGCCAGCAGATTTTAATTTATGCTACTCTAGAAGTATGGCTTCAATCTACGCAAGGCCGACAGATTTTAATTTATGCTACCCTATAAACGAGGTTTTGAGAATTTGCCGCAAGGCCAGGTAGATTTTAATTTATGCTACCCAGAAGCATGGCTTCATCTACGCAAGGCCGACAATATTTTATGCTACCCTAGAAGCATGGCTTCACCCATAAGGCCGACAGATTTTAATTTATGCTACCCTAGAAACGAGGCTTCAATCTACGCAAGGCCAGCAGATTTTAATTTATGCTACCCTAGAAGCGAGGCTTCAATCTACCCAAGGCATTGTTCTTTTCGCTAGCCTCTTTCAGGGTGCCCCTGATTTTTCATTCCGATTCCAGTCCAGACGAAATTCCAACCGTGGAAAGCCGTTTGGCTCATTTCCATAAATTTTATCTGTTTTTCCTTCTCGCGTTCCAAAATATACAGTTTGTCTCTGAAGTGAATGGCCGGTTTAAATCCATAGAGGATCAAAAGCCTTCCCACTGGTCCGGAATAGAAGTTTAGAGAAGATAGTTCCGGTTCAGGTGTGTTCTTGTCACCTGACCACGACTAATTATTATAAGGTTCGTCCGAAAATAGTCTTTGTGTAACTTCAAAATGGAATGTTAATATAACTAAGTAACTAATGTTAATATGACATAATATAACTAAGCTAAGTCCATAGCTTGTGGCATTTTTGCGTAGATCGTTCTCGGTTTCTATCCAGGAAACGAAAAAGGAGAATCGTGGCACCTACGTGTCAAGCCGATGCGGCTCTAGTAAAGTAACATCGGACTCTTAGTCTTCCCTACTAGGATACCTTTCAGAGATATGGACGGCGAAAAGTTATTCACCTTAAATAAAGGCAAATTTGCCAACTTGAGTCAGTGAACCCATAAAATTTATCTAATTATTTAACAGATTCGTATATTCTAAAATAATCCTCAGGTCGTGTATAGAAGGACAAAGAGTTTATACAATCACTTCTCAATACTTTAAAATATAGTATAAATAATGTGGCAACATTAATTGCTCTGCTGTAGTTCTGAAATTTGTCACTGCTCTTTATCAAACAATCGGCTAAAATCAAAACATAATGACAAAGCGTCTTTGTCTGGTGTATTCAAGGCTGAAACCCAGTTTCAAGCAACCCAGGTTAGTATTTGATGAATACGATTTTTATCTTTCTTTTCGCCAAATACCAGTGAAACACCAATAATTAAATGTAACAACTCTAAATATCTCCGTAAACAAGTGAGTTTCGTTTTGTCATTCCATTGCATTAACCTCTTTTTAGAGAAACCGTTTTGATAATAAACTGATCTTACACATTTGTCGTTTACTTTCCAAGACAGTTGTGCCTATGTCTTTGTATTTGACATAAAAATCATTTAACAATGAGTAACTTGTGTATTCCGACTTTTTAGAAAATGTTGTTATTTCTTTCGAAAGATATACACTGTCCGTCAAACTACTAAACTCTTTAACCGTAACTTTTTCCAGCACAGTGTATGAAGTTCTGGAATGCATTAACCTCTTCAAGATCTCGACAAACAGTTTTGAGCATAAAAGGGTTTCGAAAATTCATTTTTAACATTTCATAACACGTGCGTCGATTCCTTACGTTTGACACCGAACTTCTTATAGTAGTGAGTTACTTGTCTGTCACAACTTTCTACAAAAAACTATTATTTCTTTCGAAAGATATACAATGTCTGTCAAACAGTTGAACTCTTTTACCGTAACTTTTTTAAAGCATAGAACTTGAAGTGTTTTAGTAAACTGGATTGAGTAAGAAACCAACATTGTAAATAAAAACTTTAGCGAGTGCGTCAAAAATTGGCGACATGAAAATCGTATTAATAATAATCATATTAGGACTTGAAGAAAAGTTTTAAAAGCTAATAGAAGTAGAGAAGTATTGCGAAAATAGGATATTAAATAAATAGGAAAATAGGATTATTCCCAAGTACCTTATTGTAATATTTTCAGAACTCAATTATTAGTGAAAATTATTAGTGACAAAAATTAAATTTGATTCCCTACCAGTGGCATCACCTGGTAAAGAGTTTGAAAAACGATTGATATCAAGATTAAAACGCAGAAAAAATATCTAAAATAAAAATAATTCTGCTGTTTTAGCTTTCTGAAAAAGATGGGTTTACAAAACCTTTTTGATTAAATTTATTTAAATTTAAAATAAATGCAATGATTAAAAATGATTTTTTGTTATTCATTCATTAATGGCAGGAATATTATCATTCAATGTGAATAGCAGGGCTAATCTTGAAAAGCATGTTTATCATTATGGCACTTTTTTCGGAAAATTTCATAACACAGTTAACAAAAACCAATATATGGTTGACCATGACCATGACCCACGTCCACCGACTCACCCATTGGGCTTAGAGTCTACAAGGATGGACGGGGAAGAGTCAAACCCAGAACCAGGGAGGCCGCAAAGTACCTCCCCAATCCCCTGGAGCAGCATTTATTAAACATATAAATAAAATCCCAGGTACACACCTTCCCATTTGGAAGGTATAAGGCATTTAGCTACTTGCAAGTAGCGGAAAGCACAATCAGTAGCAACACAACAAAACAAACTAAACACAAAAAAGCACCAACGGGTGCAACAAAACACAAAAACAAAATTAACAAACCAAAACTACTCAAAAGAAAAACTCAATAGCACAATTGCTAATAATACAATTGCTAATAGTACAATTGCCAATATATGGTTGGGAAAAACATCCTTCCTGTAAATAGATTTGGTCTAGAATTTTATACAAATCTCAGTACATGCACCTAGTAATTTTTAATTGTGGCCAGATGACGAGAATGACATCTGAGTCGTCATCCCTTCTCCAAACTTCCTCTCCACATCAGCAATAGTTTTTCGACCAAACACACCAGATTTAATGTGCACAAGACCATCAAATACAAGACAGATCTTTGGTGGGAACGGGTTTAGAGAAGGAAACTCTTACGCTGCCGAAATCAGGAACTTACCACCTGGCCGTAGCGGCCCATTAGTGGTGTACTGCTTAAAATGACTCAAATTTAAAATTAGCATCTTTCAATCGGTTGATTTAAAGGATTCCGTCTCGTACTTTTTCGTACTAAAATAGCGCAAAATTTGTAACGTCAAAATTTGAAAACAGCAGCTATTCACAGACAAAAAACACCACAATAATTGCCATAAAGTTGAAAACAAACTATAATGAAAAAAGTAATCTAAAACTTTAAATATAAAAAAATATCTCATCTCTAGTGCTGAACTTAGAATCTTTTTCGTTTAAATAATTTTGTGATATTAAGCTCATTTATTTTGCAACAAGGAGAAACTTCGCATCATAGTTTTAATCGTAGAAAGAATTTATCTACAACTATATTGTGTATTTCTTGCACGGCCCCATTCAGAAACGCGCTTATGAGAAAATTACGAATTCTCTGTTTCATACAAGTTCTTAGGTAATTTAAACAAAACACTATCTCGAAAATGTGTTGAGTTTGCTGCTTAATTCAGTCTTATCAAAAGAATTAAAGATTAGGATATCTCTTTATCATTGCAAGAATAAAGGCAAGTAGAATAATGTATGCATGGCTTCAATAATACTGTTAAGGATATCCGCACTGTTTCCATTCTAAGGATTCAACACACATGCTGATGATCACTTTACGCGTTAATAGTCTTGCCTACAGTTTGCTACATTAATGCTCTCTTGGGAGAGGAAGATAAAGACATCATAATAGCTAAAATTAAGTCCTAGGAACAACAAAATTGAATCAAACCACGAATGGAATATTAAAGCACATATTGGTTTTCCCAGCACCACCTTTTGGAGTCAAGTTTTCCGATTTTCAGACTTTTACTTAGCTTTTCTCATGTGTTTAAATATGAAAGTTTTTAATCGACTTTTCCCTCACTTCCTGGTGTATTAGAATGGTAAAAATTTTCACATTTGTCTGTCCTTGATGATTAACCCTTTGTAAGGCCGTGGTAAGTACAATTACCAACAACTTCATCAACTTTTAACTGCATTTTTTAAGGCTGGCATAAGTTCTCGCCAAAATTTTCGATGATACAAAACCATAGATGTACCAATTTATTTTCTCAAACCAAAACGAAGGTTCGGGACATGATAAATAAATATTAATTAACACAATTAATTAACAAAAAATTAATGTCATCGAATACGCTGAATGGATTTCTTTTCTTAAATGAATCTCAATCCCAAAGCCAATTTAATATATCACTGCTAGAAAAAATGGCCCTTTAAAGGGTTAGCTGTCAGTTAATAAATTAATATTAATTAAGTTTTGATTATACATGCGAGGTGCCATCTGGTAATGAATTTGAGAAGAAATATGTATACACGAATCCTTAATAGTTATACCAATGGATTATGAGGTATATTAAAGATCGAAAAGTAGAAAATAATAAAAATAAAAAGTGAAGACTAGCTTTTGTTCGCGTACTGAAAGGTAGAGAATTAATTTTTAGCTAAAATCTGGGAGTTAAAACTAAGTCATAAGTGCGGAAATGAGGAAATCAGCGACAATGAATGTCATAAGAAAGAAAATTTCTTAACTTTCATTAGCACTTAAAAATATCTCTAAAATGTGATCAAAATTACAATTCACATAGAGTATCTCAGGACCAAATTACACCTCATCTCTCAACGAGTTACTAACTTTCTTTAGTATAGCATTTTATACTTTAGAATATGTATTGCTATTTCCACGATTAGCTCATTATTTGTAATGACAGTGTCACCAGTAAATATTGCTTTCCATTTGTTAACATTTTTAAACATAAAGGCTGTTAACATTAAAATCGGCAAATCATAAATCACATTGAAAAGTTACTCTTTCCAAAAAATGGCAAAAAATAAGGGAATATTTAAATTGAATAATCATGGCAAACAGCTTAATATTCACTTATTTTAGTAGCAGTTCAGGCAAAGTGCATCAGCTTAGCCTTGTTATAATTATAGCTGAAGAGAAAGAAAAGGCAGAAAGTAAAATCCGAAATTGTTTTTACAATTTGACTAATGCGACTTACTCCAAACATTAAATTATGAATTCAGAATCAGAAATATATCTGATGTCAGTAACTTAGGCGTGACCTTGCGTGTTCGTTAATGTATTTAGCTTTTATATGAAAAAAATCATTATTCTTGAATTATAAATATGGTAACAAAAATTTGATAAATTAATTAATTTGCCAAATTGATTAATATTCATGATCTATACACTAAACGTAATTTTAATATTCTCCATGTTTCCTCATTTTATCCACCAATACGATGATGAAACTTCTTTAATTCTGTCTTTTCAAATCGATTCAGCGGGGGGGAAAAATCCTATTTCTTTCTTGTAACAACTCTGACATCATTCCATACGTTCCTGACAAATTATGAAAAGTATTGGACAGACATTTCGCTTTTCCCCACTCTCGTAAAAGAAGCGCCAAACAATCATAAATAGCCTCTTCCGCTATTCACGCCGAAAGAAGTGGCAACTTTAGCCACGGAAGGAATCAGTTACAGAATAAAAAGAAGAGGGGGCAGAAAGAGACTTGCTTCAAATATACATATCTCACGTCTCAAATCAATCTCTCGATAGAAAATTTCCATCTTTTTAGTGTCTTCATCTGTCACTGCATTTGATTGATGACTGGAGAACAGGTTATCGAGAAGAATTTGAACCCTACTGGCTTATAGCTGGCTGAAAAAGCTCATCGAAGGCTGAAAAAAGAATCACTCGATGGGTGACATAATATTTTAAGAAACCATGCTCTCTTATTTTCGGAAAAAGTCTTTAGATGTTAATTTCGATGATACTTGGGTTTTATTTCATTAATTCAGATGTAGAATACATTGAAATCGAAATGATAGTAGAACGTTAAATATATGTTAGTTCGAATTATTAAACCGTACTCAAAAATCGTGCTTTTAGAAAAATGTTCTACAATACGATTAAGAAGAACATTAATTAGATTACCTGTTATTAATGTGGTATAAGAACATGTAAATATATATAATGTCACAATGTTCGTCGGGCGTGTCGAGGCATGGAAAATGAGTTCCACAGTTAAATTAAAGAAAAACATTGTTTATTTCAGGATCAACATTTCACTTGAAGAGCGATAATGTTATTTTAAAATCTTAGATCATATTTAAGGTATCCGACTATGTTCGGAGACATTTTTTTGAAAAATAATTTTTATATATTTTTTAATGTTATTTTTCAACTGCATATGATTTAAAACTACGAAAATATTGTAAAATTAGGCTTTCAAAATAATATTTTTTTTAAAAAAAACTGAGAAATTTGAAGGAAAATGACTAAAATATTTGCCTTACGCTAACAGCCGTAGACAAAATCATATTCAAAATATACATAAATTCTTGTAGGAGTACATTTTTATGACAGTTATCTGTGTTATGCTCTAAAATATTTCTTGTAGCTCAAAATAGTTTTGAGATATAGCTGAACATAGTTACTAAACTGGTAATTTTTCATAAAAAATGCTTTTTGTTTATATTTAAGCACTTAAAAAAATGCTTGATTTTAAAATTTCCCTTAGTTTTTAGACGAATACATCAAGCATATTACAGAAAACAATCTCAGAAAATTTCATATCAATACTTGAATAACTTTTTGAGAAATCGTTGTTACGGTCGACAGTTTTCCTCAAAAATATCATTTCTTAGAAAACACATTTAAAGTTTTCATGCAACATAAAATAATGCTTACAGTTCGGTAATAAAACAGCTGTAACTCCATTTGTAATTCACGTAGAGTAAAAAGTGAGACAGTTTTAGAAAGCTGATTAAACAGGCTACAAAATTAAGTCATAAAAATATTTTTGATAATTTCATCAGAAACGACGATTTTAAACCAGTCGAATACCTTAAATAACACCACTCTACGACCAAAGGCGGAAGCGACGCAGCGCGCAAGCCAAGGTTGAAGAGTAAAAGTAGAAAAGGAAAGATGACTGCAGTCATGCCCTTAAATATAGCTGGAAATCGGGGAGTCCCCGAAACGCTTTAGAACCAGTTGAATCTGGACTTCTTTAAGTTAAAGTGGCAGTAATTCTTATATTAGAAATTTAAGTAAAAATAATGAGTTTACAAATTAAAAAGTTAAGCAGCGTTCTTAATTAGGAAAATTCTAAATCATTACATATATATGTAATATGGGGAGTTGGGGTAGATCGATACGCGGGAACATTGATACAGTTCTTAAATTTTAATGATTGGAATAGCTCAAGATGTTCATGTCTCCTCATACATATGTCACTGTAACCCTCGGCTATAGTAAGTCAAAAGTTAATTTACAAATCATTCAAACCGCTAATCCTCTAGTCGAAATAAATTCTTCTCTAAGTACGTGTAATGTGATTGCTTTCACTAATTGCGTTTTCCTGACAGGGAATCTACTTCAAAGGTAGGAAAAAACATTTATCTTTCTGAACTATATTAAGTTTTGAGGTTTTCTAGCGTTGATTTTGCCTGACCACTTGTTTTCTGTAAAAAAGGCTCTTAGGGTAGATTGATACAATTGACTCCGGGGCACACTGATACTCGTCTTCTGTATGCATCAATGTTTTGATCCCAGACCTATTAACCATCATCATTTTTGATATTTCCGTGTGTATCAATGTACCCGTTGTATGGGGCAGATTGATTCAAATCCAATTTTAAGAAAAGTGTAATAAATAATTTATTTCTTTTATGACCAAACCTCCACAGAAATCCTTTATTAGATTAACAGATGCACAAATATAAAGCATTGGTTCTAATTATTTCCGATGATAAAATCATTTTTTAGTTTTCCAAAAAAAATGTATCAATGTCCCCGTGTTCCCCCTGTATATTCATTTCACTCTCATTAACAAAATAATCACAATGTTTTAACAATAATATTAATTTACAAAGAGAAAAATCAAGTAGTAATTTTCGGAACATTTTTGATAAGCAAAGAAATCAATATCATTTGTATTGCACAACAATTCGAGTTAGTCTCATAAATTTATGATAAACAATGATAGACAACATTCATTTCCGTTTAACAAAAAGAACAACTAAAAAATTATAAATAACCTTCTTTATATGCAGAGTTGGAAGAACTGTCAATTCTAGTCACGGTAAAAATCAGTTATAGAACAAAAAGAAGCAGCGACAAAAAGAGATTTGTCCCAAATATTCATATATCTCCTTTCATACCAATACGTCGATATAAAAATTTTATCTTTTTGATGTCTCGATATATGTCTGCATTTGATTTATGACTCTAAGGAACAGATTTGAGGGATGGGTGTGTGTGTCAAAATTCGAGCCGTATTCATTCGTAGTTGAATATAGAAAAGAGAAGCATTCAACATGCAAGATATCACTTGAAACCAAATGTGCTCTTTTATTGTGAAAAAAATCTTTGATGAGTTCTTTCATAGTTTTCTATTTTCCAAGATACATCTCAGCTACGAATTTCTTTTGTGTGTTGGTTCATTCAGATATAAAAGTTGTTGAAATCTGAGTGACAATAGAATAATGTTCGAAAGATTGTGAGTTAATCACAGCTCGCTTTTGGTCTATTCTTGTTGTGGTATAATTATGAAGAAGCAATCCGCTGTTTTGAACTGTCAATTTTATTTCATTTTTCCTAAAAATTCATGTTAACAATCATATAAATAATTCTGGTTGAGTCCTGAAAATATGTTTTTTCTACTTCTTTTAATCTTAATGAGTATTATTTTTCCACAATATTTTATTTCAAGTTTGTAATAAAGTTTGATGTTTCAAGCGGATAATTTTTAACTTGATAAAAATCATACAATAAATTTTCTATTATAAATAAAATTAACGGTAGTTTCGACGATCAGCTTTTTCGTATATTCCCACATTGTGGCGAAATTAGTTTTTACCTTCATCGCATTTAGTATGCATTTTGGGCTTATGCCCTTCGACAGTTTAGATCCAAACTTTGACACCGATTAACAGTTATGATACCAAAACTACAAACCAAATGACGTTTATCTAACTTGTTACAGTTTAAAGTTAACGCGTCCGCATACACACGAATAGTCATACCGACAGAAAGTCAATCAGGTGAGGTATTTGAACTCTGATTTCACACAGATCTATTTTTCCAGTGATAAAACCATATTCCAAATTTTATTCATCCAACTCGCGGTGTTTTTGACTTTCCGTATACGCATATGAACGGACTGCCAAACAGACAAACTTCCCGTTTACGAATTTCGTCCAACATCTAACACAGGTCTGAAACTTGGTGTGATGACCACATACAAAATTTCATTCGTCTTTCCTTTCTTGATTTATTGTGTTCACAAAGAAACAGACGCAATTCCTGATATTTTTTCTGTCTTAGGATGGTCTAAACAGTGGAGATATAACAAAATATTGATGATCACAAAATTTCCTATTTATAAACTTCGAAAGACGTCAGTTAACATTAATACCAATGTTACAATCAGGGTTTAAATGATTTTAATCAATTTATTTAAATCAGTGATTTTAATCATGATTTAAATCAATTGATTTTCTTTAAAAAAATCTTTGATTTAAATCATTTTTTTATACTCTAGAAATCCTCTTGAAAATCTAAATCTAACTAGTGCTGCCTTTTTCTTAGTCAGTACAACCTTAATTCTTTATTTTTATCCCTAGGGTGTATCCTCACTTGACCATTCTTATCTACTAGAAGCTTGTGCCCGTCTAATACGGGCTTTCAGCTTGCCAACAGTAAGTATCTCAGATCTGATTCTCACAGATTTATTAATAAAAATCTTATGAGTAATAAAAAATAAAGTAAGGGGAGCCTTTCAGTACAAGAAAGCGCACGGTTAAAGAAAAAATATTAAATATATAAATATTGAATTCTAAAGTTAAGTAAGACACATCTTTAATGGCTCTCCTTCTGAAGTTTATTGTTCGTGCAGAGCCATTTAACGGACCCTTATTTGAAGACAAGGTAGTGGAAGAAGTCAAAGATTTACATTGGTGGAAGTCTTTGTCAGTTTTAAAAGATTGTATTCCGTCAAAAGAACTATTAGTAATAGAGTAACTTATGACTGCAAAGGCCACATCTGCAGGGGTTGAAAGAATGTTTTCAACCTGAGGTTTCGTACACAGTAAATTAAGAAATCAATTAGGGGTGGAAAAGATTGCCAAACTGGCATTTATGTTCAAATCTTTAAATAAATAAATAATAATATTGTTATTACGTGTGATTAACATTTCTGTGAAGCTTTATTTCTTATTTCTAAAATCTTTGTTTTAAAATTTGTAAAGTTAGTCATTATATGATCTGTCAAATCAATTCTGCTGTGCTCCCGAAGTTATCCACTTGGGACAAAATACTTTAGAATAGTTATTTTATTTCGTTATTTGCATGCCAAACAAATAAATATTTTAATTACAGATTTATACTATCAACAACTAGGTATTTACCAGCTCCTAGATATAGAGTAGTTAAACTTATTTACAAAATCTGATTTAATTCGTTTTTTTTAATCTGATTTTAATCGAAAAAATCTGATTTAAATTTTAAAAATATCAGATTTAAATTAAAAAAAATCTAATTAAAAACACCTTCTGTGCCAGGTCGTTGGAATCTTTTTAAAAAATTTGTTATCTGTATCGTAACGCTTCTAGTTACTTCGAGATTGCTTATTGCGTCAACTTTTCATATTCTGTCTCAGCCATAAAACTGAACATAAAATGATGGTTTTACATACATGAAACATTTTGATGAATTTCTTTCGAAATTTTGTATTTTTGGAGTGCTTTATGCATTATTCAGTGTAAATTTTTTCCTTTAGTAAGCAAATTCACCAAATCTTTTCTTAATATCACCAAATACACATTCTGTGTAGGAACATTCGAAGTTAAATTTTGAAATCCATCAATGAGGAATTATATAAAAAATTAATGTAGTGATACACTTTCTGCCTGAATTCGATATTGATGTGAGATTTGCGTGTATTGGAAGGCTTTCTGCGTTCATCCAAATGTATATATGTTACGAGGCATACTTTGTACTATAATTACCTCCCAACTAAAAGGAAAATGTAATGTCTTTTAGATGTCAAAGATCATATATGAAACTAATCTAGCTAAAATTCATGTTGAAGCCTTCAATATTTGAAAATACTCCCCAATTAAAAATGACTTAAACAAGTCTTTATGAATCGGTAATCTTGTTCTATCGTCATGATTGTTGTGGCGCTGGTTAAATTTTGTCAAGGTCTCACATTAGCCATAGTGTTAAATAGCTCTGTATTTTTATACAGAGTACAGAATTTCAATTTGACTAGTAATTCATAGAGCAGAATTAAGTAAACGTGCAATAACATACGATATTTCTTATACTGCCACAAGACAGGGATAAGCAAATGTGATGACTCACAATTGTTTCTTAATCGATACATTGCTTCCGATTTCATCGAATTCAACAAGTGGCGCCTCTCTTCAAAATAACTGAGGAGGGTGTTTGTTAAAATAGAGGGAATAAGTAGAATAAATTATCCATGTGAAGATTGCACTAACCGAGTAATTAAGAATATCCTTATTATTTTCTTTCTGAGAACTAAACAGGAGATTGTATACAATTTGCTTCATTAAGGGTAACTATCCGATGAATAAAAAAAAACATGTCATCCCATTTTTCTTTAACATAATTCCGTATGTTTGCAACAAATTATTGAAACTATTGGTTGGAGAATTTATGATTTCCCATCGTGGATAAAGAGCCACTAAACAATCATGAATAGCCATCTTTGGCAGGCAGTGTCGAAAGAATTGGCATTTCGGGTCCCAGAAAATCAGTTTTCAAACGAAAAGAAGTAGAGAGAAAGAGAAATGTTCCAGATATACATATCTCATGCCACAAACCAATATCTCGGTAGAATATTTTTCTTTTTTTAGGCGTCTAGATTTTCGACTGCATTTGATTTATGATTCAAAAGAACATCATTTTGAGAAGAGAATTTCGGCCCAAATCTTTATAGCCGGTTGCATTTGGGAAAGAAAATCACTCGACACGTGATATACCATTTCAAGAACAAAATGCCTTTTTTTCTTAAGAAAAAAATTCTTTTATTTTTTTCTTCTTTTGTTTTTTGATAGATGTCTGTTTTTCGAAGATGCTCTGGTTTATTTTGATAGTTGTTTTCCGCTGTCACGAAGTTCTTCTCACTCTTGGTTCATTCAGATGTGAAAGTTGTTGAAATCAGAGTGGCAATGAAAGAAAGTTGTATGTTTGTTAGAGTGTGAATTATTGACAGTTCTCAAGAACGGTTTAATATCTTTTGAAGAAATAAACTCTTTAATTAAGTGAAGAAAGGAATTTTATTACGCATTATTATTTTGGTGTAATATTTATATATGGATTATAGAAATTATATTCTGGAAGCATAGTGTATTTTATTGATTTATTCGCATTCTGTTTTTATTTAGAAACATGATTAATATTTCGATGCAGCCATCAATTTCATTTATAAACAGTATCCGTTCTTAGTATTTTTCGAATAATTATTGGCATAAAATATGGTTTATAATACAGAAAACTGATGCATGATTTTACGGAAAAAATTGAATCATTTCATTGCTATAAAAATATATTATTATATATTAATAATAAATATATAATATCTATATATTTAAAATAATATGGTAAAACCTTCAGACAGTTCACCAGCCCAACCACCCGACGGATTTCGATAAGTTTTATTTCATATGAAAGCTTATGACGTCTAGATATGTCATCAAGGGTCGCCTACCCCTCATCAACCCCATTTTCGAAAGAAATCGAAAACACATATAGAGAATGTATGGTGGAGAAAAGTTTTTTCGATTTCGTTCGAAAATGGGGGGGTGGGGGTAGGCGACACTTGATGATAGTTCTTAAATCTGATGTTAGAAGGGCTAAATTATCACTAAATAAGAACTATTTTACACTAAGTATGGCATAAATAGAGTTGTAAAATTTTAAAAAATATACCAATTGAAACTTGAGTAATGTGTGTGCTCAAAAACATAAATATGCCATTTGAAATCTGAGAGTGTTTCCAAATTTCTTTAATCATAATTTTATTCCCTAATTCCTTAAGAACACTGTAAACATAAAACCCCATGTAAAAATGGGATTTATTTACCAATAAGGAATGAAATCTAATCTCCCGGACGTATATGCATGCACATTAGAACCGAAAGGATTAAGCGATATTAATGCTACAGATCTAATAAATAATGCAAAAAAATTAAAAGAATAAGTTTTTGATATTTGGTTACTTATTAACAGACATCTCAAGTTAATACTCACAGGTAGCGTTCAATTATCGCGTTGATAAATTCATTACATAATCTTGTTAAAAACTATCCAAAACTTTCTTTATGGATTTAACCCATATTTTATCACATTAAGAAAAAATTAATATTTTTCAAAAAAAATTCTATCACAGACTAATGAGACATCAAGCAAAAGTATAGAGTTAAAAAACTTAAGAAAACTTTATCGGTTGTCTTTTTGCAAGCTGTCCTATATATAGGACGATGGTACAATCCACTACTACATGCTTTGCAGTCAAACATCTCGGTTTACATGAAATGGTAGTAAACGTTCAAAGCAAAGTCCTGAACTACATTTTTGGCAAATTGTTAAGGGTTTTCTTGTACGGTTTTTAAGCTTTTATTGGCGTTGTTTTCCATTTAGTAGAAAGGGTTCACTTTGGAATTTGAAGTAATCTGGATTTTTTTTCGAATGCCCAAACTCATTCTTGCAACATTGCGAGGTACACACAATTCCAGGTAAGCTATTGCGAAATGTCGAAGAAATTCAAGGAGTTCTACAACTTGTTCTGTAGGAAACGTTTTTAATGAATCTAAACCAGTGCAACCAGTGATGTCTCAAATGCATTTTTTAATAATGGTCAATACCACTTTTTTCTTGCATGGATGAAAAATATGTTTTTATGAGATTATCCAAGAAATCTACACCATTTTTGTACAAATTATACGAAACAACACACAACGGTATGTCTACTTTCTGCTTTCCACCCTTCATTCTTCTTTCTACTTTTTTAAAGCCTCTTTTGTCTTCAAAATGGGTGATCAATGAGACAACTCTATTGTCAATCCATCGAACAGCTGCAATTTTATTAAAGGGCATTTTGTCATTCTATTTTCTTTAACTGTTCCCGTAGCAAAGAAACGCTTGCTTCTGAGAGACCAAAAAGATCACACGACGTAAAAATGTTATCCTTATAAATTTTGTGGTTTGCAGGAGTTTCAACAAAAGACAGCCAATTTTCAACGACTAGTTGGGCTAACGATTTCTTTTCATAGTCATGCCACATTTGTTTTCATAATTCCTTTATTTCCTGATATAGTATACGAGAGGGATATACATCGAAAGATGAGAGTATTCTTAGATTGCATCCAAATTTTACTGGTTTTCCTTTCATGTACAGTTTGTATCCATGTCTTCCAAAATAGCGGACTATTCTTTCATCATTACTTAAATGTTCAGAAAACATACCAAACTGTTAAAAAACTTTATTCAACAATTTCTAATTTGGCCGTACTTTCTAATAGCGATCTGAATCAATGGTAGTATTGTCATTAAAGTATAAATAACTCTTGATATCTAAGTACAGCTTTCTTGACATTGTTTGACTAACAAGCGTTGTTCCAGTATGAGAAGCATTTCCCCAGTACATTTTTTCTCTGAGTAAAATGTAACATCCGCTATAAAAAATAATTCCCAAAACTTGTTAAAGTTCATCGAATTTTAGACAAAAATCGTGAATATTTTTCTGTCAAGCATGCTTGTTACCATCTACCATAGCTGGACAATTGCATTTTCAGCCATCATCTCGAGAAGTTTCAAGGTGATTTTCCTGAAATCATATCCGTAAAATAATTAGGAGCTGATGAAAATTTTGGTGCACAATTAGTCCATGTAAGTGTTGAAACATATTCAGCAGCATCTGTTTTCCTTTAGAATTTCAATTGTTCCATCTGCTTCTTGAATCTTTACGTCAAAAGCAACACGACCATGTTCAATGCTGCTGCAGGCATCATCAACTTTTTAATCATCAGTGACAATTTCTGGAACATGTGGTGATATTATAATTTAAAAATCACTATCATAATATGGCCTTAAATACTCAGAAGCTTCTTCAGTTAAAAATCTCCGACTCATTTCCAATACTGTTCTGGAAGGAGCGGATGTGAAATCAGATCACACCTCGAACAGTAGTATTCTTTTCCCTACAAAAGATAGCGTCAGCTCGTGACCAAAACTCTCGACCAAAGAAACAGAACAAATATATTACTCAAGACACACCTACAGGTTCATGTTCCAAGCAAACTAGATGCTATTGAGTTTTGGAATAAGTAAAACATAGATACTCTAATCCTTTTTCCCGAAATTTCAAACGCCTTTGTATGGGTGTGCATAGTAGGGGATTTTACTATCGTCCTATATATAGGACGGCACCTAAAACCTTTGTAAAACCAGTTTGAATATAGCTTTTTGTTTCCAAATTTTACTCGGAAATAACATATAAGACATACCATGAATAAATTTGAAAAAAGAAATTATATTTTTTTCTCATAATTATTTAAAAGAAAAATATAATTCTTGTCAAATAAAGTAACAAAAAGTAGCCAAATTCAAAATTCTTAAAAAATTTAAAAATGATAAAAATTGAACTTAAAAAGGTAATAAATAGCACTTATCAATCTTAAAATATACTTTAGAAGCGGAATATAAATTAAAAATGCGATATTGGCTATGAAAATTCGACAAATCTGAGCTGTCCTATATATAGGACGATGGTAAAATACGGGTTAAAAATACAATATATTTTTTTTCCCATTTCCAATCCCTTTATTATATTTACATTTCCTTATAACGCAATATATTCAGTTAAAATCTGAATTTATATTGTAAAGAAAAATATTTCGAAAGATGACCTTGATATTAAATGAATTTACATATGATTTGCTATAACGCAATTTATAGAGATATAGAAAGAAAGACGTTATGTTATTAAAAATGTAATTTATCATATTTTTTGTGTGCCTAGTAACAAATATTTTCAAAAAAGAAAATGTTGTTTGAGAAGATATTTTATAAGATAAAGATATTCCTGCGTAAAAGCCACATTTAGGCCTTTGTATAATATAATATTTTCCATAAATTACACAGTTTCTCAATAATAAACAATAATAAAATTCTTCCCATCCAAAAAAAAGAAATTCGATAGTCAATCTTAAGACGTTTCTTTAAAAACTTCCCATTTGACTTTATACTTTAATCATATATCTTTTTTAAAAAATTGTAAATCAGGAACTGGATATTCAGGACACAATTTCTATATAAGCGCAGTTTTAAAAGGTTACAACATTTCTACATATCCCAAGTCATTACTTAAATTCGCTATTGTAGCAAAAATGCTTCCGAGGTAGTGATTTTAAAAATCAGGTTAAACATCTGGTGGAGATTTCTCAGCAAAAAAGTTAATGACCAGTGCTCTTAGTAACGATGACTTTCCGTGATTTTTATGAAAACATAATCCAGTAATTAGCGAAGTAATTTAAAGTACCAGAGCACAAAAACTCGAATTCTTAGAAGTTAAAAGTGTATATATCAGAAATATGTGAGCTATCTGCTTGATACGGAGAGTTGAAAGAAAACTTTTTAATGAAGCAACAGTTAAGACAGAGAATGTCATTATCGCAAACTGAAAATTACAATAACCTTAATGAATTTTTTTCCTTTTTGATAATGAAATTTGACTTGAGTTTTAAAATAAAATACACTTAAATATTTGCTACTCAATAAAAGCTCTTATTTTTCACTTTAAGTTTATAAGTAATTATCGTTAAGTTCATTAAATTTCTTTAACCATCAAATTATTTGTTGAAGTTTTTCTGCATTTGACTAAATATAAACACGAAATAATGCATTATCTTTTAGATTTGTGGAAAGTCATTTTTAATGTGGGCGATTATTTCAAGCTTTAGTTTATTATTTAGTCTCGTGTAAAACAATCATTATTCTAAATTAGGATTTCATCAAACATTAATTATTTAATATAATTTAATTAGTATTTTTGTGATTTTATTAAATTTATTCTAATTTTAACTAAATTTAAAATTATAAATGTCTAGTTTGTAGAGTTAATCTCCAATCTACTGTTTCCAAAATACAATTATCCATGCTCCATATAACTTTCTAATTTGATAATATTATATACGCATTAATAAGTTAATAAATTCAATTATTTTTAAATCGATATATTTTTCTTCTCCTTCTTAGGCTTAATTTCTCGGATTGCAACTGCGTTCTATGTGTTTTAAAAATTAATATTATATTTTTTCAGCATTTTTTAAGCTCATATACACTATCCGACAAAATTATGAATTCAAGAAATTTTCATTTTGTTTTAATTATAATTTAATCCAGTTTGATTTTGCTTTAATAAAATAATGATGAATAATTACAAAAATCCATTTAAATTTAGTATGACTCACAAATATTTTTTTTAAAAAAATTGATATTAATAAGGAAATTAGCAACTTTAAAATTTTAGCTTTACGTGAAATCTGGACAGAATTATAAACTCAAAAATATTAAATTCTGGATTGTGATATTATTTGTTCGAATAAGCTCATTTTTATTAAAGAAAATTATCAATGTTGTCAGTAGTGACTATTATTTTCTTTATTTTTCACCAAAAATGTCAAACAATAAAATATTAATCTATATATTTAAAATAATTGCCAAAAAGAAAGGACCATTCCCCCATCCCCAACCATTGGACCGATATTGACAATTTTTATTTCATATGAAATCTTGTGGACCCTAGATATGTTATTAATGATCGCCTGTGCCTACCACCTTCCCTTTCCGAGAGAAATCGAAAAAACATTACTTCACTGTATGTTCTCTATGGGGAAAAACTTTGACAGAGTTCCCCAGCCCGAACCATTATACCGATTTCGCCAATTTTTATTTCATATGAAAGCTGATGTCCTCTAGAAATATCAACAGTGGTCGGCTACCCCTCCACCGCCACCATCTTCAAATTTCAAGAGATATTGAGAAAACATTTCTGCACTGTGCATTCTTTATGGGGAAAGACTTCTGAGTCCCCAGCCTCAGCAGTTGTACCGATTTCGCCAATTTATTTTGCCATTTGCAACCATAGCTAACCAAACAGAATACCCCATATTTATTGTGCAAGTTAAAAAAATTATTTCCTATTTTTCAGTTCATAATTTTAACCAGATTTCACGTAATGATAAAATTTTTTAAGTTGCACATTTTCTTATAAATATTTTTTTTCTTTATGAGTCATACTAAATTAAAATGTATTTTTGTAATTATTCTTCATTATTTTTTTGAATCAAAATTAAAGTGAGTTAAATTATGATTAAAGCCAATTGAAAATTTTTTGAGTTTATAATTTTGTCCAGCTGTGTATATTTTTTAAAAAAATAAATTTAATTGCCCTACGCTAAAATTTACATCATTAAAACTTTCCCCTTTTTAAACTAATTTTTAATAATTTTTAAATAAAAATTTGTGCTTATTACATATTTGATTTGAATTAAAAATAAATTAATTTTTTTAAATTTTTCCTTGTTTTTCTTAAATTTATTCTGTAATCTCCCTATAAAATAAAATGTAAAATCATATGATAAATTTGCCTGTTTTCATTTCTGGTTTTTGTTGGAGAGAGATGTCAGTCAGCCATTGTCGATGTGAAATTTCAATTTGAAACGTAACTATTGATATTTTGAGAAAAATGACTGTGAAAGTAATCAAAACTCTGGATTTTATTCATAGAATTTATCTTTCATGTATACCAAAGCATAGAAAATATGCTTTATAATTCTAATATCAATTAACCTCTTCATTCGCGCTTAAAGTTGTTCAAACACAAAATAGTATAAGGAAGAGATTTTTACCGGATCTGATGGTTAAAATAATAATATTATATTTCTATCTGAAGAAAAAGCAATCAAAATAAAAACCATCAAATTCATTCTGTGAAAAATAGATTTTCAAGCAAACTACAACGAAAACACATAAAAAAGGCTTACATAAAAGATCTTAATTAAAATTCGAATAAAACTATTTACTTTTCTCTACAAACGAGCATGCAAAATTTTCCTCTATCTTTGTTTGATTTTGAAATCGAAAGCGAATTACGAATATAATAAAATAAAAACTAATCTCTGAGAATGCATACTGCGAATTTAATATTTGCCATCAATGCCCATCCATCATTTTGATCATAGTTTTTCTAGAACTTGCACTCCCATTATGATTATATTTATTGAAAAACAAAATACGTATATGCTATTTCCTTATGTCTGTCTTGTTGAAAGAAATAATTTATCTATGACAGAGTTTGTTATAATTTCGATGGGGAAATGAAAAAATAATGTAATTAATTTCTTATTAGCTCCTAACAATAAATTCAACTTTAATCATTTTCTATAGTCTCTTGTTTATTCTAGGAAGCAAAAAATCAAATCACCGTTATGATTGTCTAAAATGTCTGGATAGTCGTCAAATTATTAATACCGGTATATAAAAATATAAAACCTTACTTAATAAACACACTTCTTGCATTTATATTATTTGTATTATTAATACATTTTATTTCGTTCAGATTTACACAAGAACTTTTTTAAGAACACGTCTGCAAATAAGGATGTTTTGTCAAAAAGAATCTTGTGTGTCTTACGTTGCCCCTCTATTTCAAGTCCTTATCCCTTTCAAGGGTGGAGGTTTCTCGTCGGAACCACCTTTATATGATCTTTTTGCTTATCCAGGCGGTAATCTTTTGACGATTTAATAGAAAGAATGTGTTTATAGTATATAATAAAGACATTATGTGGCAGCACAAGTTCTATTTTTCCCCTATTAGATTTTTAGAGTCATTAACATTGTTTTCACGAAAAATTAAATTGCTTGTACCACTGAAATTGTTATCCCCTTTTCGGTAGATCGGTTAAAAAGAGCACTAAAAAGAATCAACTGCAGTGACATTACGTTATTTTTTCTCCTGCAAGACAAGCAATGAATTTCAACATTAGATTTTCACTTTACGTTTAACGAGTACGACTTCAACATGACCACATGGGTGGGGGTGTTATATTAATTTAGAAATTGCTAAATGTTTGACACATAATCAACTTGCATGAATTCTGCTTTCATTGAAACGTAATGAAAATTCGAATTCAGTGGGCTTGTCTTAACTTATTTAGAATCACATCACTTTATTTAAATTTAGTGCGCACATCTATAGATTATCGTATTTCGCTTTATTTCTTAAGAATAGAAAGTTATGTATGAATAAAATTTCATAAAACCAGCGGGGGTGTCCTCCCATCGACATTCTCGTACACAAATACAATAAGCCATGTTTTGAGTTTAATTTCGGTGTAAACTGAAGAGATATTTCTACTATACAAAGATTCTGTATGGTACCTCCACGATGTTGTTAAATGTTTTGAATGCTTCTCAATATTTTGCAATATTGCAGGGTGGGGGTGTCGGAAATGTCTAATTTTCGAATAAGCAAATCGAAAATTTGACTTTTTCGGCCCAACCTACTGTGGGACATCTTGTGCTGTTGAAGATGAACATATATTTTTAAAAAGTACAATTTCCCGTAGTCGAATTTTATCTATTATTTATTACAATGGTATCTGATAGCTATTCAAAATCTAGGTGCACCCCCATGCTAAATTTCACTCATTTAATTCGTTATGTTTTTAAGTGATTAAGTTCATAGAAGGAAGACAGATATAATTCCAGAAAAATGACTTTTATTTCGGATTTGGAAAAACTAAAATGTGAGATTTCTCAAATATTGAGTTTCCCTTTGTAAACTTTTCATACAAGAAGGAAAGAAACACTTTTATTTAATTTTTTTAGACCCAAACCTATGAAAAACTTTAGAAGGTTTGTTTGATTTTTTTACACGCAAATTTCTGAAAAACTTTAGAAGGTTTATTTGAAGCATACATTTTAGAGTTGTAAAAATTAAAACATTAAAATTTTTGAGGTTTTAGATATCTATTGCATTAATACAAAAAAGAATGGGATATTATTTGTACTTTTGTTCATATTTTCAATGAATGTTATTGTTGTCATTTCATATTTAATTAATTCCAAAATAGAAAAATACAATGCCGAATGAAAAAATTAGTCTTTAAATAAAATAAAAAAATTGAAATAAAGTGCCTTTTTGTACGCT
Organism: Araneus ventricosus; assembly: GCA_013235015.1. NCBI lineage: Eukaryota > Metazoa > Arthropoda > Arachnida > Araneae > Araneidae > Araneus > Araneus ventricosus. The sequence continues at coordinate 18,611 of BGPR01008704.1, read as the reverse complement.
TAAAATTCATTACGTTAAGTTTGATCTGAATATTTTTATCCTAATGCCGTACTGTCAATATAGATAATATTCTCATCAATTTCAAAACTTTTGAGCAGTAGATAGTTTTTTTCTTTTAAATTACAATGGAAGCAAAAATAAAATTAATTAAGGTTATATAAGCAATGTCACTAAAGCCTTAAAAATAACGTAATGCGTTCCATCAAAAAAAAAAAGGAAAAAAATCTCCGAAACGAAGGAAGAAAAAAAAATGGAGACCGTTTTCATCTCCAAGAACTTCTTTTCCCGATTTTCCCGCTGCGTTTGCATGAGGGAAATTCAATTTCTGGGTTAGCATAACGCGCTATGAAAAATGCACTTTAGCCTGTCAAAACACTTTTTATCGCCCCTTTTTCTTTAATTATTCCAACATTGTGCGGCTCTCGGATTTATGGAATTTCTAAGAATATTGCCTGCAATCAGTCTTGGTAGGATTTACAATTGAATAGGAATTTTTCCGACTGCTCCATTGTTGAACGAAGAAAAAAGGCCTAGGAAATGTTCTTCAAGGGCATCTCGGATGAATATTGAAGGTCATGTTTGTTTCTAGAAGATATTAATCATTCAAAATCATTCTCACATTTTATTCATTCCTTTATTACTGTGAAAGGTTTATTGTATTTTAATAACTGCTTTTCGGTTGTTGGGTAGTTTCGAAAAACAGCACTGGATGGAGTGAGGGTTGAATGTTTAATTCTAATTAGAATTTTTCTTTTCAAATTTATATTGAATGCTGATTAAAAGCTGGTTTGCATGTACAACATTCTACATATTTCGATAAGAATCAAGTAGGTATTCAAAAATGTAATCAGTGAATTTTAAAAATGATTCATTCTGTAAGTGAAAGGAACTTATTCAAAAAAGAGCTTACAAAATAGGTTGCATGAAGGCAGTAAAGAAGATAAAAAATAAAAAGGAAAACAATTTTGTTTTGATCTCCAAATTTTTCAAAAATATTTGCTGCTCGTTATTAGGTAGTTTAAAAAAATATAACTGCTTCGTATGGAGAGATGGGGGAATGTTTAGCCCTGATCAAAATTTTTCTTTTCAAACTGGATTTATATTGAATGCTGATTAAAATCTGGTTTGCGTGTGCAACACTCTAAATAGTTTGATAAGAATCAAGTAGGTATCCAGAAAATATAATTATCGAATTCTTAAAGTAATTCATTCTAGAAAGGAAGATATATAATCCTTGAGGGGAAATTCAAAAAGGGCTTGCAAAATAGGTTGGTTGATGCTGAAAATAGAAGTATAAAAAATAAAAGAGGAAAGCAACTTAGTTTCGATCTCCAGATTATTTTTTTTATAAAAGAAGTATTTTCTTTTTCAATTGCACCAATGCGGTAAAAAATGAGTTTACAAAAACTATATTTTTTTATTATTTGCTATGTTTTAACTTTTAATTAATTTCATAATTCCTGTTATAAATATTACAGAAACTCAGAAAAATTCCCCCCCCAATATACCACCAGATTGCTCCCCACATATGCAATCAAGATTTTATTAAAGTTAATAGATCAATTGGAAATTACATTCTGAAAAAAGAAAACATAGAACAGTAAAATATTTTAGAACTGTAGAACATCAAGAAGTGAATGACATATCTATTATAAAATTCTATCTTTACGAATATGTAAAAAATCAAGTAAATAAACACGTATAGTAATAAAGCGCATAAATATCTTGCAGGATATACAAGATTAGTTAATATACATAATTAAACTGATGAGAAATGGTAAATGTCAAATATATTTCCTTTAACTATTTATATATAAAATAGTACAAACAACAACAGAAATATAATTTAATCTGACATTCTTTTATAGTACTATCTGGCTTAGTTAAATGTGTACTATCCCAAATGATTTCAATATTTTTTTTAACTTTTTTATAAAGATTTGTGTATTAATGTAACACAATTGAACTTAAAGAGTAAGAACTTCTTTTAAAAAAGGATTCTGAGTATATTTAAAGCATTCTTTAAGGGGAAACCGTTTTGGATTTTCATTAAAACGTCTCTGTAAATGTAAGAGTTAAAAAAGTTGATCACCAGTGATGAATCAAACTTTCGGATGTCATTCAATACTTCTCTGGAAGTTACTTTAATCTTCTTGGTTTTATATCTTCGAAAGATTATACTTAAAAGGAAATTATTGACAATGGAAAAGGAAACGTGGTTTATTGAAAGTCCCGACTCTTTTTAAGTTGGATATAATGAAGCAGCTTCCCAAACCACCTTTTCAGTGTTCTGTAACAGTAATGAAGTCCCATTGTAAAGATTTGCACAAATGTCTAAATAGTTCCAACTTCATTAAAGGAGTTTTTGAAATGTAGAAAAGTGCTTTCGTGGTTTCTATTTGCTTTTATTGTACAAATAACAATCATCTAAAATTTAGACAAAGACCTTGAGTAGATTTCACTCCGGAAGTTTCAAAACAAGCCAACTGAGGGCAAAGATTACATTTGTGAAACGTCCCATGTGATATCATCAATTGAAGAAAGCTTTCACCGAATCGAAATTTAATTTTTGCCCATTTGTTTTAAGAAATCCCAATGTAGAGAACGCTTTTAAAGTTAATGTGGCGACAGCCTTAATTTCCATGATTTTTTCTGTGAAATGTTATGGCTTGTATTTTGACACATTATATGTTAAATCAAAGCAACTTTGGTCATGGATTATTAACTTTGAGATTTATAATTTAAACACAGTTTGCTTTGTATTGGAAAATTTCGATGCATAACTCTATGCTGGTAATTTCACAATAATTATTCCCTTTAGATACTTTTACGAAATTTCACAAACACTTGTACTCTGTGAGATTATAAATGAATGCAATTTGTTACATATTATTCTGTTTCTCTGAAACTATTATTCATCTTCAATTGTATACAGAGTGTTTCATTTCTATAGTAAATAATCGACTATGCTTTATACTGTTTTTATATGGATATATCATTGTTTGCTAATAATAAAAACACTCTATATATAACTAATGGTATAGATTTTGCAATATATATGTTCAAGCAAAGCAATTTCAGTCATTGATAGTTAAACACAAGATTTGAATTTAACAAATTTCCCTTTTTAATACAACATCTAATCAGAAAACTCTACGCAGGTAATTTCAAAATGGTCATTCGTTTTAGATAATGGCACAAAATTTAGTAATAGATTTGTAACTGATTGACTGGCATAACCGTCCGGACCAGGCACAAGACGAATGCTGGCCATTTTATTGAATGCAAAAAATTTACAATAATGAAATTTTATAATAAATATATTTAAATGTTTACTATCACAAAATGTTCGATGTCAGAAGTAACCCTAAATAAGTATCTTAAATAAAAAGATAAATATATTTTTCATGAAGGAATAAAAAATGCGATATGGAGAACAAAATTTGATACAAACAAAATGCCAAAAAAATATACAATGAAAGAAAAATGCATAGATGAAAAGAAAACCAAAATTAAAATAAATAATAAATAATTTAAATTGAGATTGACTGATAGCTGAGTATAGATTGTAATTCATTGTAGTGTACGCTTTACCCTTTCTAATTTGGAAGTCTCTAGATGTCCCCTTCTCACCTGGCTATAGCAGGACCAGTTTTGAAGGGGTTGTTTTTTTTTCAGAATTAAAGACTTAAAAGATTCTAACCTCTAACATCGCCTCCATTCGGGTGTCATGGTAACCAAGCTAAATGCTTAATTATTTCTACTGCATACATCTACTGCGTTCAAATATTTCCCATTATCTTTTTCTAGATTCAGCTTATGAAGATATTAAAATCAGTAAAATTTATGAAAATAATAAAGAATGGGTGGATGTAAAGAGGAAAATAATGTTGGAAAATTGATTTTACCATAGAAATGACTTTGTTAATGAATACCTTCCTTGTATGAACAAAGCAAAACGAACACACATGCCTCATTTCACACCTGCAGTACAGCTACTTCGTCTGACTCAGAACTATACTACATCGTAGCCGTAAAAGAGAAGGTATGTGTTCTCGAATAGTTATCCCTGGGCCCTTGTCGCATGAGCGCATTGTACTCTTTGAGGCGTACAATGTCAGCCCTGACAGAAATTTTATTGTTGAAGCACGTGTAGCTGGAACGTCGGTGACTGAATCGGTATACCTTGGGATATGCAAGGAGAACGGTATCAAGGGTTATGACAGAGTATACGATAAAAGGTAAGATGGCTTCTTTTGCCTTTTGAAAACATACAAAGTGAACTGATTAGCATAAATGGGTTGGTTGTGTTTTAGCACCGTTTTGAAAGGCATAATGGTGCTAAAACACAGCCAGCCTCTATCCATAATGGCATTTGAAATGAAGAGTAATCTACCTCGCCTATTACAATCAAAACTGTCGGAAGGGTGATGCAACATTTGCGGCAGAGCGATAATTCGTAAACAGTTACTGACATACCGTGTTTCTGTCAAGTGACGTCAATGATGCTGAATTTACTAGGCCTTACCCCCAACGGCAACAAGTCAACTAGTCTTTTGAATCAGAACTCACCTTATTTCTAAACTAGAGCATCTAGTTCTCAAGGACATTCATAAAAATTCTTAGTCCTGACTACCTGTAGCCAAATGGTGAAGGTGTCTATTTATTATTACGAGGTACAATATATTGACGTGGATTTGTCCCACTTATTATTCTGATTGATATGGTAGACCAAAACCGATCGTTCTTGGAGAGTTACGGGACCTTATGTTTCATCCTTTTGTCTGAACACTATTTTCTGGTGATATATCACCTTTTCAAGATAATACACTGATGGATGTGTTCGGAATGGTTCGAAGAGCATGAGAATGATGTAGGACATCTCCTATGTCCTTATCCGTTACCTGCCTTGATCATCAACGAACATTTGCGGGGATATCTGGAATAAAACCTGCGTGTTCGAATATTGCTTCCAATCACACTTTGAAGTTAGATATCTTCTACGGGAGGAATATCTTTATATTCCCTTCAATTACCTCCATGCATCCATCCAACATCGCTATGTAATCAGCCAAATGATAGTTTAGCTCCATATTAATAAAACTTTTCTCTCATTTCTGAGGTGTTTCGTCTTATTTGGTCCCAATCTGTATATACTAGTAGTTATGCGTCCACTGTGTTCGGATCTAAAACACATTTTATCCCTGTATTTTTAATAATTATCAAGTAATCTTCCAGAAGTTAATATTTTTCCGAGAACTAATCTGAATCGCAGAGGTGACGAGCATTTTGCCATCAATTTGGAGGAATACAAAGATTTGTTATCGAATATGGTTTCGAAAATCTTAAAAGACTGAAAGACACCTCATTTATTCGAACCTGACTTTGTAATCACTCATAAAACACTAGATATATATTAAGAAATGCTCTAATATGTTACGAAATTTAAAAAGCATTGGTAGGAAAGATCTGAGATCATTTATAAGCAATCAGATGAGCAGCGTTTGAAAACGTCAAACGCCACATGATCAGTGGTCACAACTCTCTTAATTTATGACCTAGTGTCTGCATTTCCTTCTTAACCTCACTGCACGATTTTTCATTTTTTCACCAAAAGTTATGTTAATGAATAAATATATATAGGGTGTGTAATAAATTCGTTAAAGGTTGAAAAATTAAAAAGGAATAAATTATCATAAAAATACTGCGGTTCGCTCATAAGGGATTAGAAGGAAATCAGATAAATAATATAACAATTATAGGAATAAAAGAAATGAAATAGGAAAACAATTTTTTCATAGCAACAAAATTTAATTCAATAAGTCATCTGAGCTGAGGCTAAATTTAAAGTTGATTTAAACAAAGCAGGATTTTGTTGAAGTATTGGGTGCACATGAATTCTTCATACGATGCGAGCAGCGTACTATTGTTACTAGCTTCTTAAAAACGTTTATAAGCCACGGAACCTTCTGAAGAAGATTTCCGCAACATTGTGCCGTTCATCAACAATTTATATCAACACCTTCGACATAAAAGTAACTCATATTTGAAATTTGGACAACCGACAGTAAAAAATTACTGAAATTGGATAATTCCTTCATGAATTATCTCGTCTCTTTCTTTTTTTAAAATAAACTCGATTTTTGAATATGATTTTGGTGAAAGAAATTTTGACAACCGATCAATTTCTACTATACAGTTGCAAGAGCTATCCTGATATCTTTCGTTTGATCTCAATAGCAAATTATTGACGTTAAAATTTTATTTATTATTGGAAAATTAAAAATATAGCTGCAAATTTTCAAACTTTCTTTTGCTAAAATTAGTTCAAGGATTATTTAATATCATCAGTATAATATAAGTCATTATTACCATTTCATTATATTGATTCTATCCCTTTTCACAACAGTAAAGAAATAAAAAAATATATTATTAACGAAGTCCAATCCTGTGGCGCATACTTCAAAGTTACTGAATCTAGTTCAACCTAGTTAGTGCAGTAGAGGCTGGTAAAAAGTAATGAGATTTTTACGTAATCGCTCACAGTATGGTTTGATGAAAAAGTTGGGTTACCCACAGCGATACATGATCATAAAAGTTCAGTTACAGCAGCGGAAGTAATAACACATTGATGATAAGCTTGCGTTTATTGTGCTC
>BGPR01008704.1:0-11944 GCA_013235015.1 Araneus ventricosus | reverse complement strand
AACGAAATCGAAAAAACATACATTCTCTATGAGGGAAAACCTTAAGACAGTTCACTAGCCACAACCACAATTTTTATTTCATATGAAAGCGTGTGACGTCTAGATATGTCATCAAGGGTCGTCTGCCACCCAGCACTCTTAATTTTCGAGAGATATTGCAAAATAAATGGAATATATTAACGGAAATAACGAAGATTTATCTGGGCTATTATATTGGTAATATATAAGCTGTGTTTCATCAAAATTTATTCCTTCAATAGTTTCTGACCATAAAAGTTTCTTTTTGATTCCCAAGAGGGCCGCGGTGGCCTAGCAGTAGGGTTTCGGCTTCCGGGTTCCAGGTCCAAAATTCGATTCCCCTGAAGTTCCACCGTGCATGTGAGCCTGTTGCAAGTTTAGTCTTATACTCAAAGATAATATCTTTTCTCAAAATTATTGTTTCAAATTAAGACATTTTAATTCAGTTTTCCAGGCCGAGATTGCTGTCATTAACTTCTCTGCAGGCTGGGAATTGAAAAATAATTCTAAACTCAATATTTTTACTGATAGTCAAGCATCTATTGAAACTCTGAAGAGCTCTAGGCCAAGGTCTGAATTTATCAATAATATTCGTTTGGCTGGGGATGATTGGTGGGCGTTTCCTGGGTGAAGGCGCATGCCGGTAACTCGGGTAATGAGCTCTCTGACCATTACGCCAAAATAGCGACCACTTCAGGTGATGAAATGGATATTCCGGCTCCCTGTTCTTGTGTTAAATTCAAAATTAAAAGAAATATCATAGAAGACTGAGGAAAATATTGACTTAATGATGACTCCGAATCGGGGAGGCGTATTAGAGGGTGTGTTGAACATGTTGATACCGAAATTTGAATTCATAACAAATTTTTAAAATATTTCCTAACTGGGCATGGTCCATTTCCTTACTATCTTAATCGCTTCAAAATCCTTAATTCACCACTTTGTACCTGTAGGAAAATAGGGGATGCAGATCAATATGTTTTTGACTGCCATCCACACAGAAAGGTATCATCTTAAAAAACCATCAAATAATTTTAAAAAAAGAGTGGTTTAAATCTTTACTCTTTAACAAAAATGCGACTTTTAAAATTCGGGAGATATTCCTTATAAGTGATAACATATGCAATAGACTTTCTCAAGTGTATCATGGGCACACCTGACTTTCTTTTTCTCTTCTAAATTGTGTTACAGAATTCGGGTGGGGTTATTTTTGCATTGGATTTGTCTACTAAATTGTGTTATAGAAATTGTTTCGCTGTTGTTTCTCTTCTTTTTCAAAATTGATTTCTTTAGTTTTTTCCTGTCTCTCTTCTCTAAATTACATCTCAGATTTTGGAGGGTTTTTTAGGCTATTTTTTAGATTTCATAAAATTTTCATTTCTTGTTTATTTTATGTATGTTTATTTATTACGCTCATTTGTATTTATTTACTCTTTATGTTTGTAGATATTTATTATGTTTGCTGTTAGTATTTTATTATATTTATATTCAAATTTGTATTTTGCGTTGTATTACTTTTATTATATTATTTTACTTATATTTTTGTATTATATTATCTAATTCTTTGTATTTTATTGCATTCTATTATTTTGTATTGTATTATTTTAATATTTGTATTAGAATTTTTCTTCCTGCCGACTCGTCACATGCTTTACACCCTTTGGGTAAGCAGGGTCGCAGTGGGTAAATAAAAAAAGTTAAGTCTTGCGTCGTGTGTCAAGCGTCCTCTTGTTGGTATGGCGATGAAGCTTAGAGAGCGAGGTGCCAGCTCATGTGTCGTTCTCGTTATTTGAAGACGGTTCAAAATAACGAGGTCCGTCCCAAAATAGCCCTGGTGTTGCTTCAAAACGGGACATTAATGTAACTAAACTGAACTGAAAAACTAGATCAAGTTTATTGAAATTGTTACATATATTGTAATAGTCTAGCCAAATCTCCATGAAAAACTTTTGATTTTTGTAAGGCAATATCTTCAAGTCTTTTTTTATTTAATTTCTTAAAATAATACTAATAGTAACGCAACGACTATAACGATTTTGTACACTTTTATTCGTCTCGACCTATTTCATGTTTCTAAAGAGGGTATTTCTAACTAATTTTATAACTCACTTTCTCTTGTGCAAGATTTTTGAAATTTTGTACACTTGCGTGTTGTCGATGACAATACACTATTTTAATACTTTCAGTACTTAATTACCAGCTAATCTATAATATCAATTAAGTTTTGACTCCATAGAGGTGCGCTATCAGGTAGTGAATTTAAGAAAAATTGATTTCAAGATTCCCTAATATTTCCAATAATGAATGGCTAAAAGAAGAATAAAATGTAAATTAAAGGCTAAAAAGAAAATTTTAAAATAAGAAAAATTCTATCGTTTACCACACTAATAAAAGTGCATTTTTAAAATATAATTTATTCTATTTGAATACTTCTTGCATATTTTTGTGGGAACTTAAAAACTTTTTACTATTATAAGTAAATTTATGTTGCAAGCAATAAAAGCTTCATTGAAAGAAAAAAAGCAATGAACTATGTTTGAAAATTCCTCGTGGTCCTTTTTGTGTGTGTGCTAAATGTTATAATTCGGGATTTTAAGCACTTTCCAAATACACAGATTAATGTTCATTTTCAGAAACATAAAGTTTTCTTATTTCAAACTAAATGAGATGGTGAAATCGTAATCCGGTTAATCTGAGTTGCTTCTAATTATACAGATTTGAAGTTGAGCTAATATTTCCAGTTTGGGACGAAACAAGATTTAAGATGAGTGATGAATTATTTATACCTGGCATGAAGCTTTCGAAACTTATATCCAGCTTTCCTAGAATATGTATTATATATTCATGATGTATTAACACCCATGGACTTTAGAAGTCTTGACAAAGAAGTAAAAAATAGTTCTTTCCGGTTGGCATGGCAGCGGTTTACGTAAAATGTTACGTTTCATCTTATCAGATTTTCATTTTTAAATGTCAACAAACGCCACAGAGTTCTGAAAATATTTTCTTAGGGGAAAAAGAGGATACAAAACTAGATCAAATTATATCTTTTTGAATTCGCTTATTTGCATGCTAGAAGATTATTTTTGCTTTAAAAAGAGCAACGTAGCAGCATTTTTTCTTCCAAGTTTCAACAAGGTTCTAAGATTAACCATTTTATACGATTCTTTTCCACATTTTCTTGTCGTTTTCATATTCGGTCTCTTAAGATTTCCGCATTTCGTGTCACTTTAGGATTAAATCTTGTTTTTTAATGCATTATCTTTTGAATTCGAAATTGTCCTTCCATGTCTTTTCTAGACGTTAAGAGACAAAAATATCGAACAAAGTCTAAGGTTTTTAGCAAAGCTTCAACAATTTTAAGAGAATATGTCAAAAGTGCTTTCGTCAAAGAGGAGAAAAAGTTGAAAGTTGGCGTTTCCAGAAACTTGAAAGTTTTATAAAAATATTTTTACTGAAATTGAAGAATTTTATTTCAAACCTAGAAAATTTGTGCCCGTCTGAGATGGGCTTTTAGCTTGCCAACAATATCTCAGATCTGATTGTCACAAGTTTATTAAGGAAAGTTGTAAAAGAAAATCTCATGCACATAGGCAGAGTGTTTAAAAATTTAAAAAAGACACGAAAAATAGAAATGATGAATCAATTGGCACTAACTTTCGTGTCGCAAAACATATAAATATTCATTTCCAAAATTAAGTATGAAAAAGAAAGTACCTTTTTAACAGAAACGAAAGGCAAGATCTCCCAGAAGTGGAAAAATAAATTAATTCTAAAGGAGTTCCTCCTCAATGAATTAACATAAAATAACAAAGTAAAGAACATGCTGAACTTAGCTTTAAAAAATCTGACATAACTCAGAATCCAAACAGTATCCCATGGTGTGTATACTAATTTGTAGGCAGACAGAGTGCTTAAAAAAATTTTTAAAACATGAAAAACAGAACTGATGAAACAAAATTAATTCTAGCATAACTTATTTTTAATATTAACCGAGCTCGGCATGAAAAAAAGGAAAGCTTTAAACTCCCATAAAAAAAATCCACTGAAAATAAGAAATAAATTAATTCTGGTATTGCTATTAAATCATCACTATCCCGTGTGGATAAATCAGCATGAATAAAAAAAGCAGGAAACCGCTATAAAAAAGCTGTCTGAGTTTTTGTGTTGCCTCCGGAAATAATCTCTTTTGGCACGTTGCCCACATTCCTTTGCGTTACCGATTTCGTTGGCGAAATATATAAGATATGTTTTAGATTATAATCATAATACTATATTAAGAAATTATATGAGGTTTTGTACTAGCGTATTAAATGAAGAATCTTGTAATATTAAAGCACATAGACTACAAGAATGTGCGAAATGAAAACCAGCAGGAATAATCTTTCCTAGAAGTCCTCAAGCATTCACTTAGTCAATATGCCGCGTTTTGTGCTTAAGTTCGCCGTATAGTGAAGTGAATTGGTAATGAATTTTGGAACTCTTCCCTTTAAACAATTTGGTACAAAATTTAATAAAATTTTACAACTTTGGTATAAAAACCACATAACCAATTTCATTTATAGACTTGGTTAAGTTTTTGAGTTATCGCGTCCATTTACACAGGAATAGACAAACTGACAGGTAGTTAACTAAATCATGGAGTTGAAACAAAATTTGATCCAGATCCATAATTTTGGTGGTAACACCATATGCCTTCATCTAGCTCTTTGCGTTTTTGAGTAATTATGTTCACAAGCACAGAGATGGACAGACAGTTTTCATTGATGTATTCAATCTAAAATTTGATATAGATTTACAGTTTTGGTGTACAAACCACATACCCAATTTTATTCATCTAGTTTACTGCAATTTTGAGTCATTTCAGACACACACGGGCAATTAAATGGATGCACATAATTCTAAAAACGAAATTTTTAAGGAAAGGTAGGTCTAAATCGTGAAAGTTCATCAAAGTATCATGGTCATTTTTTTGTTGTCAATCACAGTACTTTCTCTTTGTTTATTTCATACGCGAGAAAGTAATGGAAGAATTATTTGATTGAGAGATTAGTCTTTTTTTTAGCCAACATAAATCATAGTTTATTATGTTTTATGACAGAATGTGGATGTAAAATAGCATAAATAAATTGAAATACTTAGATTAACATTCAGTTTTCAAGCTACACGAAAACTAATTTGAGACTGACCAACTAATTTTGAACTGTGGCTAGACGACGCAGACGGCACCATAGAACAGAACAGAACACCACTTCATGCCCCTGCGATTATAACCTTTTGGTTATTTAAACAGTGTAGCGGACATGAAGTGGAAGAGAGAACAGAAGACGCTCCTTAACTGTCTAGCAAATAATGACGGAGGCAGAGGGATGGAAAATGTTTAAAAATACGAATCTAAAATTCTGGGCTAATATACAAGAAACATAGAGGTGTATCATATAAAACTAAATACAAACAAGAACAGTAAAATTGTAAGCAAAATTTTTAAAAAATGGGTAAGACGACACCACAGCCGACACTCTCTCACAAAATTTCCACACCACACTATCTGTAATGTTGCTGTCTTTTCGAAATGATGACACTAGATTTTATAAAAATAATTCTATTCAGACTTAGACACACGCAAGACAAACAACACACATAAAAGTTACGGTGCGGTACGTTGCACCTTAAAAGGCAGAGCTATTCAAAAATAATAACGTAATAACGACCACAACTAGGCCTAAGTACTTCACCTTACCTCACGAGGTCGCCACACCAATTGACTCGTTTACAGAAAGCAACTCTAGACTACTAAGGAATTGCGCCAAGCATCCGATCAACCATCGCCAACGGTAGCCAAACACTACACTATCAGAAAACTTTTGACCCAGAACAGATTTAATGTGCACCATTTTCCTCCCTATATTTGTCGAATCTTCAACGAAATTGGGCCTACACCTCGCGATCTACCAGTTTTGAAATCAAAATTCTGCCACAAGGACACCGCAATTCATGGAGGAAGTTTAATCTTTAGTTTTATTTCATATTTGGGGGGGTGAAATTTCTGAAAATATTAGTTAAATTTGCATTAAGTTAGATTGGTGTGATTAGTTCAAGAGTAGATGGAAAGAAGTGATAGAGTGTAATTAGAGTATAATTAGTCAATGATATGATTAAGTAGTCTTTTATGAATAACAATAAAAGCCTGGTATATTTGAATTTCAGTACGCTATTAAGCACTTTAACTTAAAAATTTGCTTCTATTCTTGTTAATCTGGAGATTCTTTACCACTGTTTTGTGTGAGACCATCAAGTCGACAAAAATAAATGAGTAATTATTATTATGGTCATATTTAGTTTATCAGCGAATAACGTTAAACAAAAGTTTTCGCCAACTTTTTTTTAAAGTAGCTCCAAGAATGTATTAACACTAATTAAACAGGCGTTAATTCCGAGTTATCGGTGTTCATTTCACGACAAGATTGATTTTGACGATTAAATTTCATGAAGTAATTTTATTTTAGAGCGATTTTTATGATTTTTTTTCTTTTCAAAACATGATATCCAATCGTTAGGTCTCAGCCCTTGTCTTCTTTTTCTATCTTTGAAGTAGACTTTTTAAGAAAATAAAATAAGTAAAGAATCGAAAAAATAGAAAATATCAAAATTTGGGAGAAAGTCAAACGAAAGCCAACAAAATGTGTGGTGCTGAAAACGATAGTATAGGGAAATTAAGCCACTAGGAATAACATAAGACTGAAAATTCTCAAATATTCATTAAAAATTTTTAAAAATATGTAAAATATAGAAAGCTGTCAGAGGTGTAGATATCTTTAAAGGAGTTACGGTCTTTAAATCCTAAAAGCTTTGAAGTCTTCGAATAAAGTGATGGAAGATTAATTTATGATCTTCAGAAGGTGTTCTAAGAAGGAATGAGCTACTGTTCAGATATTACGCGCAAAGCGACGTGGATCACCGAGAAGTGTCAAAATGGAGAAAGAGGAAATTTGAACGGTGGTCAGAATTGTTATGCTTTCGAGACTAAAAAAATCCGCTCTTTTTAGCTAATTCAACAATTCCATTGGGGCTAGTGAAAACTGAAATTTTTCAGACTCATTTGGTTGAAGTAGAAGTGCTTTACTTGTAGAAGTGTCTTAAAAAAACTAAGCCACGTTAAAGAATGTTATATGTTTAATGAATATATGTTTGTTAAATGAATATGAATGTTATATGCATTAATGAATATATGTTTAAAAGGTGCGGATATATTGCATTTATGACAAATATATTATAAATATTAAAATTCCAATTTACTTAGATTATTTCTATCAGTTCTATCAACTCTTTTACGATATTTTTTTTTAGGTTTGATTTTTTTAAAAAAACATCTTCTACTGTTTAGTATACTAATATAAATATGATTTTAAAAATTAGATTTTTCATTAAAAATTGGGAACAAATTTTATCAAAATATTCAATAAAATCTATTCCTTTGCTGCAACTGTCCTATGTATCCGAATTAGTTTCGAATAGTCATCCTACAGCACAATTTAATGAAAAGTTTAAACGACAAACAATTGAACAAACGGAAGAAACAATATTAAACTTTTTATGAAAATTATCTTCTAACTCATTCTAAAGATGCTTTTCCCGGCAGTTAAAATTAGAAATACATTAACTAGAATTCCCATTGTGATGCCATTTATTCGTATAGTTAAGGAAACAGTCCAGAAAGATCTCTTTTCTTCTATTTCGTTTTTCTGATTTGATTTTGCTAAGTTTCAAAGAGAAAATCAAATCCTAGAATAATTGCCGAATGCGTTTTGAAAGCAATAGAATTGCAAAAGAAAAATAAATCAGATTTAAATCAAATTTCCCGAACATTTTTCTTTTGTTCATTTGAATCGATTTAAGCATTCTGCAAATCAACAGAAACCATTCCAATTTAAATGGTGTTTTCTAGTTCTCCCAAATTAAGTATAATTCAAGTAATATCTTCAGAGAAAGTACTTTCAAATTGAGCTGACGGGAAATTTGTATGATTTCACTCTAAAAAATGAAAGCCTCCGTACAATGAAAATTTTCAGATTTTAATTTAAAAATGGAAAATTGAAATCCTAATACTGAACTATAATTTAATCTCACAAAAAAATGTAGAAGCACGCGTACGTATGTTCACTTAGCAATATCTCAAAATAGACTTTAAAAAATATTAAAAGACTGTAAAAAAAATTACTGCATTAAGTTTATCACTAAGAATGTATGGTCAACTATGATGTTAATAAAGAGTTAAAAAATAATGAAAATGCGGATTTTCTTGTTTCTATGCATTTTCTTGTTCGTGCTTAAATTAATGGATATTAGCTTTATTTCGTATTTATTCGTATCATTTTCTACATCCTGCCAATTTAACTTGTTGATCTCCGAAGATATAGGCCGCAGGACATGGGCAGCTAACTAAGCTAGAAAATGCAAAATTATTATTAAGTAGCGGGGAAACTTGAGCATTCAATAAAAAGACAGAAAACATCAAATATTTATTAAAAATGCAATGTTCTACAACGAACAGATGCAATTTAAATTATAAAACATCAAAATATATTTCAACTGCAGCCGAATTGTGCGGTTCTTCCGACCAATCGGAAAGCGGCAACTGGTTCGCAGAATATGCTTTGTTTACGTTTGAGTTTGCTGCTAATTGTTGATTAGTATCTAACAAAAACCTAATTTTTATTATTTAAATGAAGGAAATGCCCATAAACTGTCGACAATAAAGCCTTCTGTCACTGTTTGAGATATTTGATTGATTATTAAACTTCTCAAGGTTTTCACTATTTATACAGTAGTGATTTTTAAACTGTCAGAATACTAATAAGAAGATTTAGCAACTTCAATATGCTTGTTGAATTACCTGAATGAAGACCAGCTTGTTTATAATCAACATTTATACATAATAAACATAATTGATATTTTCCTAACATTATATAAAATCAAAAATTATTTCTAAATTTTACTTACAAGTATTCATTCATAAATAACAGTCATTTTCAAATAACATTAGTTTACTATAAAAATATCTATATAATACTGTTGTAAAGTATTAACAAAAGAATATTATTATTCTTTTATATATAATGATGTGCTTCTGAGTAAGTATTCAAAACATTTTTCATATATATAATATAAATCCAAATATAACTAGTATATAATCATACAGAAACAAAGTAAACAAAACATATCGAGAATTAAATCCTATACTAAAAAGTCATTAAGAAGCTTCAAATATATATATATAATTGAAGCTTCTTGCATAGATGTAGCTACTTATAAAAATGAACTAGAATTTTAAATATTCTTCTGCAGATATCTCCTAGATGTTTTAAAAATTCTATGTATGCAATTGACAGTTTCATATATTTGCTTTTCAAAAAATTCATATATCTGCTTAGTTGTAAATTGTGTATTCATGCAGATACAATCATTTTCAAAAAACATAGGTTCACAGCATTAAAGGCTAAGATACTTTTAAAAAATATGTACAAAATAACATTACAATTTTTTATACATAACTGTTCCTTGTTTACATTGACGAGAAAATATTCAATACATATTTTATATGTGATGATGAAGATTCTTATAATTATATAGTTTCTGAAAAGATATACAGGCATTTAAAATATCCATCTGAATAAAAATATTTATAGATAATTTTTTAAAATTATTTTCAAAACTATACAAATATTATGAAATGTTTGTGTCCATTATTTTATTTATGAATGAATAATGTTCTTTATACAAATAGTACAATAAATAATTATATAAGCTATTGGTATTTTAATCAGCATTATCAGGTAAATAAACACATTTTGTACAATTCACTGAGGTGCAGTTTGGAAGAATGACAAGAACAACTTCCAATAGAGCATCTATTGTTTTTACATTTGCAGTGAACATTATTAATGCTGAAGGAACTGGCTCTTGAGACATATGATAATAATCTACCTCCAATATACCCTCTGAAATCTTCTATCCATAATGTGAAGGACATAGTGCAATAATAAACTCCTGTTTATTCCAGCCTGGTAATTTGCTTAATAATGGTTAAACATGTTTTTGAAGAAAATTTTGATTTGGAGGAAGATTGGTATCTGAGAAGCAAGATTTTTAGATTCAAAATGAAACTTTAAATTTATAAATACCCAAAAACTAGGTATTTTGCAAAAAAAAGTATTTACGAATGGGGATTCAAAATTTAAATTTATAAATATACAAAAACTGATTGTTTTTTTACAATTAAAGTATTTACGAATGGTGATTAAAAATTAAAGCATCTAATAACTGGCTATTTTGAGGGGAAAAATGTATTTGTGAAGTATGCTTCAAAATGAAACATAAAATTTATAAATAATCAAAAATGTATTTTGCAAAAAAAAAAGTATTTGTGAATGAGGATTCAAAATGAAACATAAAATTTATATATATATAATACATAAGGTATAATATTTTTAAATTAAAGTTCTGACCAATTTTTTTTTAAAAAATTGCTATCAGGATTCAGAATAAAATATTCCAGAACTTAAACAGGATCGGAGGATAATTTATCTTTTTTGATTTGAAGGAATGACACTTAAAATGAAATAATAATTTTGAAAACTGTTTATGTTATACAGAGAGGGCTCGTGAAATTTCTGATTAATAATTTCTCAGAATTCTATGCTACAAGTCAGTCAGTCTTGTTTTGATTTAATGAGGAGTGATTTACTCTCTTCACATGTATTAATAATATGGAAAATTTTAAGTTGGAAAGAAAAAAAAGCACTTGCTTGGAACCTTTTAATGTTAAAAAAGATAAAAGTGTACTGTGATGTTGAGTACAAATGACAATGTAACCAAATTGGAAAAACACGTAAAAAAATGTTTCAAATATCCTGTTGGGTTAAAAAAGGGATGCAATAGGAAATTAATATAGTTTTAAACAAATTCAAACTATGAAAACTACATCAAACTTTCAGTTTCAAGAACATTTAAGAACTGAAGGTGATGATTCAGATGAACCCCGCCTAGCAGTAAAATGCCTGGCACATCTTCAAATAATATAAAAGTTTCAGGAATAACTATTATTCAACACATTCACTATAATTTTTAAAACTATTAGAACTGAAACATTTGGTATCTTTTCATCAGAAATTGTCTGGTTCTTTGACTAATTAATCCAAAAAGAATTATTAACTATTGTATCCTTCAGTTTAGTTTCCATTATCAGCTCTTTATAATTTTAAAACCAAATACAATTCCCTTTTTAAAAAATTAGTTTAAGAAAGGGTTTTTTTAAAGCTAAAATAACTTTTTTTTTAATAAGCAGCAAATACAAAATTATTCATTGTAATTAAAAAGGGTATTTTCATTTAAATCATGTATTTTATGTTAGAAGCCTGATGTAGTAATGTGCATTTGATTTTTCTGATTAAATATTTTAGTTTTTATAAAACTTAATTAGTTTAATTTTTATTGATTGAATTCTTTGATTATTTAAAATTAAATTATATTATTTGTCTGGGTATCTATTTTCAAACCATTATATATATTTTATATGAATAAAGTGAATTGAAAAATAAATACCCAGGTAAGTATTTACCATTAAAAATTAATACCCAGGTATTTTACACCACTGATTATAGACTTTGTTAGGAATTATTTTCAATGAAAAAAGCTTTTAATTGTGGCTTTACTTTTGTTTCTTTTTCATCGGTCAAAATCCAGTGACCTGCACAAAACTTAATTTTTTCAAGAGTTAAATCTTAGCAACACTGAAAATCATCTACACAGTCTTCCACTGCGTGGATTTTACATTCCATCCTAGCAATAACCATTTTATTTTCTATATTGAACTTTTTAGAATCGCTGAAGTCGAAGCCTCTGAAAAATAAAATGCAAAAAAAAAAAA
>BGPR01008703.1:3308-61971 GCA_013235015.1 Araneus ventricosus | reverse complement strand
AATGGAAAAAGATAACACTACAGCTTATGAGGTTGCTGACGCTCACAAAGCTCTCAAAAGAAACCTAACAGAAAGAAAAGCTTCAAACTTTATCCCTATGGGCGCAAAGAACATCTACAGGAATCTAGATGAGCAAATCCGCAACAATGTGAAAGAAGAATTTGATGGCTTTTATGAAAGATGCATTGCATACTTGGACCTCTGGGGAATAGTTTTGGAAACGCTGAACAGTTTTCATGGGTCAATCTGACCAAAGCAATTGCTCTTGATTGGGAAAACGCCGAAACTTCTGCTGAAATTATTAATAGCAGTCTTCTTGATGTACCCGATATGAAAATAATGATGAGCTGTTTGACGAAATTGTGCTTGCTAAGGAGTATTTGCAATGAAATTGGGAACAGTGGAAGCAAGAAGAGACTATCAGAGATGTGATTATTTCAAGTGAAGAAAAATGGCTCAGGCTGTTTGGTTAATTCAAGGAGAATCACATAGTAGCCCCCAATCTGATCAAGATTGTTGAGTATGCCTTCTGCTTACCTGGGACGTCAGAACTAGTTGAGAGAGTATTTTCTTTGATGAACAACGCATGGACTGATGATAGGGGTTTGATGGAGGAATCTACGGTTAAAGGCTTGATGACATGTAAAATTAATATCCGATTAGCTTGTGAAGATTTTTACATCAAGATTAAAAACAAAAAAGACTTTCTAAAAAAGTCCTAGCCAATGAAAAGTACATGTAAATATTGTTCAAATTTTTATTCCTCAATCAAAGTGTTTCTTCTAATATTAACATATAAGAAATAAAATGTTTAAATTTATATGCTTGTGTCATTTATTATTACCACTGGTTTAGGTTCCTAATCAGTAACCATTTATTCATAGCATTGAGAATAAACTACCCTCTAAAACACTCTAAAAACCCGCCAAGGGTTTGTACCCTTGAATACCCGCGACGCTGGGGGGCATTCCGGTGTCCCGGTTGAACATTTCAGAAATCTGGCAAGCCTAGTTATAGGAGATGCATGGTACAGACCCAGTTGGTGGGTTGCAACCTCCATGCATTCTTGCCTACGATTCGGCTACGAATGTTCTCGTCGCCTCTTTATAAACTGTTAAATTCCAAAACTGCATTTTTGTGCTTCGCGTATGAGCAGTGTACAGTGAAGCCCTGGTCGGTTTTTCGAGATTTTTCCACATCTATCATTGTCGTCACTTTATGTGGTGTTTCTCGACCCCACTGTACATGGTGTTGTAATCCTAAATTTTATTTTTGGGTTTGACGAATGCATCATATGCAATGAGGCTGTCCACACTGACCAAACCTACTCGGATGACCTCCAGTACGTATGTGGTATTGCTCATTTTGCAGTCCAATGAGAATACCGTTCTGGATGTCGTTTCGCGCATGACTCCCTGATGGTAATTTTGACGAAGATCATAGTCGGCGTTCCCCCGTCACATGATGGTTATAGGCGATGCATAGTGCAGACTTAGTTGGTGGGCATGCATCCTGACCTGTGATTCAGTTACGAATCTTCTCTTTACAACTTTAAAATGTGTTAATCCTTTATAAGGCCATTTTTTCTAGTTAGTGGTATTATAAAATAACTGGTATTGAGAATAATTTAAGAAAAGAAATTCATTTAGATCATTGGATGTTAGTAATTAATATAATTAACAAAAAAATAACTATTTACCAAGTCGAGAACTTCGGTATGGTTTGAGATAAGAAATTGGAACATCCTGGTTTTTGTTTCATCGAAAAATTTGGCGAGAACTTGTGCCAACCTTAAACGCATTCAAAAATTGATAAATTTGGTGTGAAGTATATTCTTATGGCCTTGGAAAGGGTTAAAATCGCAAACTGTATATTTGGGATTCGAGTATGGGTCGTATACAGCGAGACTGTCTACGCCTCAATTCGGCCCAAGTCAAATTCGGAAGATCTCTATCCCATCGGTTGTGTAGATAATCTCGCAATCTAATGCGTTAATTCTGTGCTGAAGATCCCTTGTTTTGAGGCTCCTTGATTCAGTTTTCGTTTAAGGTTTTGGTCCGTGTTGGAGCATTACACGTAGAGTTCTTCGTGATAACATCCAGGGTATTGCCACATAGATTATCTAGATGACATTATAGTAGTAGGACGAACATTTGAAGAACATCTAAATAACCTTCGTAAAGTATTCCAGAGACTACAAAAAGCCAACCTTAAGTTAAACCCTAAGAAATGCAGGTTCTTTCAAAAGGAGGTTGCTTACCTCGGTCACGTTATTTCCGAAGAAGGAGTTAAAACCGATCCAGAAAAAATTAATGCAGTAGTTGATTGGCCTCGTCCAGACAAAATACATGACCTCCGAAGTTTCCTTGGCCTGTGCACCTATTATCGCCGTTTTGTGAAAAATTTCTCTACAATAGCAAGACCTCTACATAAATAAACTGAAGCTAAATCAAACTTTAATTGGACAGATGAATGTGAGAAATCTTTCAATAGTCTAAAGCAGGCTTTGACTATTGCTCTGCTCTGCTCTGCTCCTATTTTGACCCACCCCCGGATTGACAAAGATTTCATTTTGGACACGGATGCTAGTAATGAAGGAATAGGAGCTGTGCTGTCCCAGAATATTGGAAATGAAGAACGTGTCATCGCTTACTTCAGCAAGAGTTTGGGTAAGCCAGAAAGAAATTATTGTGTCACATGTAAAGAATTATTGGTCATCGTTAAATCTATAGAGCATTTCCATCACTACCTCTATGGACGGAAATTTCTTCTGCGAACCGATCATACCTCCTTAAGATGGCTTTTGAATTTTAAGGAACCTGAAGTCCAGATAGCTCGCTGGATCCAAAGACTTCAGAAGTATGATTTCGAAATCCAGCATCGAAAAGGGACCTCTCACGGAAATGCAGATGCCCTCTCCCGAAGACCATGTAAAGAAAGCTGCAAACAGTGCACGAATGCCGAGAAAAAGTTCGGAATGGAGACAGACATTTCCGTGAAAGTTTTAACGACAACTGTAGATCCCTGGTCTTCATGTGAGATCCAAAAGGCGCAGCTAGAAGATCCTGCTATTAAACCATTTCTAGAGAAGAAACTAAATTCGTCAGATCGACCATCTTGGCAAGAAATCGCTCCGGAGAGTCCAGCAACAAAACGATACTGGGCTCTTTGGGACTCCTTACACCTTAAGGATGGTGTTTTATATCGTAAGTGGGAGACTGACGATGGGAGCTCTTGCAGCTGGCAACTAATTCTCCCGAAAAGCAGGATTCAAGAAGTTCTGCGAGAGATTCATGACAGCGCAAGTGGAGGGCATTTTGGAGTCATGAAAGCTTTAAGTAAAACACGAGAGCGATTTTATTGGGATCGACTTCGTGCCGACGTTGAAAAATGGTGTAGAGAATGCCACGCTTGCGGAGCCCGAAAAGGATCTAAAACAAGGACTAAAGGTCGCTTGCAGCGCTATAATGTGGGCGCACCATTCGAAAGAATGGCTTTGGATATCCTAGGACCTTTTCCAGTAACAACAAAAGGTAATCGATACGTCCTAGTATTAATGGACTATTTTACCAAGTGGCCTGAGGCAATTCCATTCCAGACCAGGAAGCCTCGACTGTAGCTGAAGAACTCGTACGAAGCTGGATTTCAGGTTATGGCGTGCCTATGATATTGCATTCGGATCAAGGTACGAATTTTAATTCTGCCCTCTTTACTGAGCTTTGCAAGCTTTTGGGAATTCTGAAGACCCGAACGACCGTGTTACATCCCGAGTCCGATGGCATGGTCGAGAGATTTAATCGAACGATTTTAAATCATCTGTCTTTATTTGTTTCGATGAACCAGACAGATTGGGATACGCATTTGCCACTCTTCCTCTTGGCCTATAGGAGTGCGGAACATGAAGTGACCGTATTGACTCCAGCGGAAATGCTGCTTGGCCGAACGCTACGATTTCCCTGCGATATTCCCTTTGGACGACCGAGTGAAACGCCTTCCTCGCCGAATGAATACATGAAAAATTTGGAGACACGGTTGGAAAGCGTACATGCGTTTGCCAGAGAGCGAATTAAACTGGCCAGCGAACGAATGAAAACTCGTTATGACTCCAGAGCAACAGACCACCATTTTAAGGAGGAAGATTTAGTCTGGATGTATAACCCGAAGCACCAGAGAGGCCCGAGTCCCAAGCTACAACAGAACTGGGAAGGACCGTATACTGTTGTCAAGAAACTGAACGATGTTGTCTACAAGGTACAGAGGTCGCCCAACGCCAAGCCAAAAGTCATCCATATAAATCGGTTAGCTCCATACAGAACTACTGATCATAGTTCTATGTAATGAGACTGCCGGGACGTGCAGTCTTTGAAGAGGGGAGCAATGTTACAAAGCTATTAAGTCGTTTCCCTGAGATGCTAGACTTGGCGGCAAAGTTGGCGACAAAGGGAATTTTCTAGAAGAACCTCAAACTTTCCACCTATTTCTATTGGTTTCATGAACTTTCTGGAGATTACGCCACTTCCTACATAATGAAGTCACTTCCTGTTGAAAAGTATAAAGGCAAGCTCTCAAGCCAAGAACAGTCAGTTGGAATTTGACCTGCAAGCAAGCGAGTTAACAAGAAACCTTTTGAGCGTTGTATTGAGATTTATTGGTAGTCTCTGTTGTGAATTTCTACTAGTGCTGTGTTAATACTTGTGCTACGTTTCTCTGCTTGGGAATATTTGTAAAATAAAGAGCTTTATTTTTTTAAATCCTGCTTATTGGATTGCATTCACGTACACCCACAAAGCAATTTCGTTACAATATGTTCCTATAGCCCGGAAACTTCGTTCCGTACACAAACACGCTCGACTCTATTTTGTTCATTCCGATTGGATCGTCTTGGGAAAGATTCCTCAACAGTTTCAGTTGTTCATCAGTTCTCTTTTTTGACGATTTTGATTTATAATTGAAACTGTCCGACTTAAACTCATTTTGAAAAATTTCATTGTCTCGGATCAAATCAAACTAAACTTGCCGAATCGAATGTAAACAAAACAAACTTGCGAGCTGTTGCCAAACGGTGATTAAGAAATTCGACCCTTTTTTTTGTCGATACGTAAGAGAATTAGTGACGTATTTTCCCAACATGTATTTCTTCAAAACCACGTGACGTCATAATCCCTTCGTTTTCAACGCTTCGACAGATCATTCTTTTAAATTTGTTTTATACTTTTTGGTAGTCGGGCATATGGCTGACATCTTTAGTTACAGAAGACTGGAAAAAATGACATACGTCTTCAAGGAGCTATTTACATAATGTGGCATCAAAGTTTAAACCTGAAGTGGAAGAATTAATCTTTCTTTTTTTTTTTCCTTTTTATCCGATTCATTTTGGATATATTTAAATACCACATTGTCGTATTGTTACATTTGAAATTGTTTAAAATTACATTCGGTTTTCATTCTTTAACATTTTACCTGGTTTATAGGAATCTTTTTAATCCTAAAATTTTTTTTCGAAAATATCGGTTTATTTGGTACTGTAACTTCAATTTGAAATCATTTCGTTGAATGGTTTTAATTCAAAATATCTAATGTCACCAATTAACTATTTTAAACAGGATCCAAAGATTTTAATGCGTCAGGATTTCGGAATTATAACTCCATTAGCGAGGGAACCAGCTGGTTGTTGACGTGAAAGTCGGTCGGTTACAGTGATAATCGGTTGAACTTTCTTGTGTGACAAAATACCGTCAGATTTGAATCGCTAATAAATACGAGATTAATAATGCGAAAAGAATGGTTGACCCCACAACGGATAGATCATATCTGTAAGAGTTTGTCGCATAGTATTTGTTTTGCCTGTGACGTCGTCGTTCCAGTGTAGGCGCATGCGCGTGATTGTTATTTATAACCTTACATAAAACTAATTCATGAGTGTAGCGTGGAAACCCGTTTAGCTAGGAGGTCGACTCTGGTATCATTTTAAAGAGCTTGAGGAGTATTACCAGGACCCAAAGTGAGACAATAAAAATATTTATAAGAATATAAGTAAAAATCGGTAATAAATTGAAAATTGCAAACTCCGCAAGTTTTTTTATTACAACATGCAGTTTTCTTTCTAATTGTACGAAACTTACAGAATACTTGACAAAGCGTAAAAGAAACATTGTAATAAAATTTGAATTCAAAAATTTGAATATTATGGGAAATATGAGCATTTGTAGTAAATAATGTTTTACTGAGCATATGCGAAATGTAGTTCTATAAACTGTCAACAGATGACGCCATCAAAAGCTACTCTAAATAAAACATAAGAAATGCGCAGTTCGGGTCCGCGCCGCAGCTTTTTCTTGAAAACGTCGGGATAAAATCATAAAACAAGTATTTCGTATTAATATGTAATTTAATTATCATCTCATTAATACAATATTTACACAGAGTAGTATAATGGTTACAGAACAGATAAATCACAAGTTTATCAAATGTAGCAAGGGTCTGTGGTAGCTTGTGATTTATCTATTCTGTAACCATTATACTACTCTGTGTAAATATTGTATTAAAGAGATTGATAATTAAATTACATATTAATACGAAACACTTGTTTATGATTTTATCCAGACGTTTTCACGAAAAATCTACGGCGTGAACAGCGCCTTTATGTTTTTTTACTCAGTTTGAATTCTAACAGCATTGTTTGCAGCTAAGTTCATAATTTCATTGTCACTTTTTTTTGAAAAAACATATCTTCAATTAATATCATTGTCGCAGAAAAAAAAGAAGCGGACAAAATGAATAATATATATATTTTTTAATATTTATTTTGTTTTCAAAAATTTATTTTATGTCATTATGGGCTTTTAAAGAAAATTTGTTGAAGTTCATGATATCACGAGCAACGCCACTGGGGGTACTGCTAGTAACCTATATTTTTCAAAAACACATCTCAAAATTTTTACTTAAAAAATATGGAAGAATAACAAAAATTATGAATAACAAAATGTAGAATCATGGAAAATTTTTGGTTTAATAAATAAAAAAAAAATTCAATTTTATTTTAACACTAGCTGTTACCCGCGACTTCGTGCGCGAAGAATTTCAATTATTCTTTTTCTTAATTCATGAATGTAAATGCTTTGTTGCATTTTGAAAGGGGAAAGTAAAAGTTCTGACGGTTGATAATATTTAATTGGACGGCTGACAGGAGTGTACTGTACATGCATGCTGATATAGTTGTGTAAATTGTTTATCTACGCTAATACACTTTTGTATACCACGTTATTTGTACGGATGTAGAGGTTGTGTGGGCTGGACACACGTGAACACGCCACATACGAAAAATAAGGTTTTTCCAAATGTACGCCTGCCACTTTCAGTGTCTGGCCCTGAGCCTGGCAAATGATATTTTTAAAGGGATTTGTTACCTTTTGAACTGAGATGATAAATCCTTCGGTATTATCGGAAGGCGTGGAATTAAAACACTCTCTCTCTCTTCTCCCTATATCAGTCATAACAGTAGATTTTATGACGTTTGGATATAGGTGTGTAATTTGTAACCGTGTGCCATTGCGCAGTCTCGGTATATCAAAATTACGTATTAGTAGTACTGGCACACCTGCATTCAATCTCGGCTTGTCGGAAGGTGCACCTGACAATTCTAAGATGTTGAAGAGCTCTACAGAATATGATGTTCCTCGTTAATGTCCATTACCGTATCCACAGATGGATATTTTGTAACAGGGGTGGCGCCAGAGGGGGGAACCGGGAGCCAGGGCCCCCGTCGGGGTTGCTGTGCCCCCTGTGGGGGTAAAATTTTGTATCCCTTGTCGGGGAAATTTTTGTACGGGTATTCAACTGTAGTTGATAAACAATAATCTGGCGAAAATTTGAGACCAATTTCATTACACTCGCCCCCCCCCGTCGGGCAAACTCTAACGCCATTCCTGTTCTGTAATATCTCACTGCGAAAATTAAACAAAACATTGAGAGAATAATTCAAAAACGTCATTGGATCACTGTGTAACCGTATTTAAAGCTGTAAATGCTACCACAACAGGAAACCGGAAGTGTAAAGTCTCCTTTGTTGTTTATGGTCAAAGAAAGCAGTATTTTCTTATATTAACTTTAACACTGGCAAAAGCCAGCGCGCGAAACAGTAATTTGGCTTCAATTTATTTCTATAAGAATAAAAAATATAGTTAGAAATTACGTTACAAAATATTTTTAAACCTTAATAACAATCAGAGAAAGCATTTCATCGCAATGGAATTAATAGCATTAAAAAGATCATTTTCTGGTCTTTAAAATGGCATAAAAATAATTCTTGTCTAATAAATATTTCAGAAGTTATTGGCAAAAAACATCTAAGAATTAGGCTTAAAAGCTGCTACTTTTCATTATTTAATTAAATATCTTAAGAACTAATTAACTCTGAAAGTTGAAAATAGCACCTTTGACCTAGAAATATGCTCTAGAATGTCATTTGTAAATTTCATGTCGCTACCGTTCACCGTTTAGGAGGAGTTCTTGTGACCGGTCGACCGACAGACAGACAAATACATGTAATTAATGCCTTATTTTATAGATATTTATAAAGATAAGCAAAATTGTCAGAAATAAAGGTAAATTAGTTCAAAGTCTAACCGTTTCCTAGCAGCGAAGTAGGTATAAATTTGCGTTATTTCAAAATCGTCTGCAAGTTAGTAAAGCTATTAAACTTTAAAAAATTAATAACAATTGAAGGAAAAATGTCACAGAAATAAAATTTATATCACTGAAAAGGTAAATTTTTTGACTTTAAGATGGTATAAAAATAATTTTTATCGGACAATTTGTTCCGAAGTTACAGCGGAAAAAAGGATTACGTGACAGTTGATTTTAAAAATTATTTATTCCACATGTTTTCGCATTCCTGAAGGATCACGTGACAGTTGATTGAAAAACAAAATAATCTTCATCGCGAAGTCAATGGGCTTTCTTTGTTAATTATTTAATTGTTGTCTGTAGTAAAAAATAATTAATTTAACGTGATTTCACCTAGCCTATGTCCGTTCTTGGGTTTCAAGCTACAACTCTGCCAATTTTCATCCAAATCGGTTTGGTAGTTTGGTCGTGAAAGCTTAACAAACAGACAGATAGACAGACAGACACACTTTCGCATTTATTATATTACTAGCTGTTACCCGCGACTTCGTGCGCGTAGAATTTGAATTATTCCTTTTTTAATTCACGAATGTAAATGTTTTGTTGCATTTTGAAAGGGGAAAGTAAAAGTTCTGACGGTTGATAATACTTAATTGGACAGCTGACAGGAGTGTACTGTACATGTACGCTGATATAGGTATGTAAATTGTTTATCTATGCTAATATACTTTTGTATACCACGTCATTTGCACGGATGTAGAGGTTGTGTGAGCTATACACACGTGAACAGGCCACATATAGTTGCCCATGTGAAAAATATGGTTTTTTCAAATGTACGCCTGCCACTTTCAGTGTCTGGCCCTGAGCCTCGCAAATGATATTTTTAAAGGGATTTGCTACCTTTTGAACTGAGATGATAAATCCTTCGGTGTTATCGGAAGGCGTGGAATTAAAACACTCTCTTTTCTCCCTACATCAGTCACAACAGTAGCTTTCACGACGTTTGTACCTAGGTGTGTAATTTGTAACCGTGTGCCATTGCGCAGTCTCTGTATATCGAGGTTACGTATTAGTAGTACTGACACTCCAACTTTCAATCTCGGCTTGTCGGAAGGTGCCCTTGTCAATTCTAAGATCTTGAAGAGCTCTACAGAATATGATGTTCCTTGTTAATGCCCATTACCAAATCTACAGAAGGATATTCTGTAATATCTCACTGTGAAAATTAACAAAACGTCGAGAGAATAATTCACTAACTTCATTGGATCACTGCGTAACCGTATTAAAAGCTGTAAATGCTACCACAACAGGAAACCGGAAGTGTAAATTCTTCTTTGTTGCTTATGGTCAAAGAAAGCAATATTTTCTTATATTAACTTTAACACTGGCAAAAGCCCGCACGTGAAACAGTAATTTAGCTTGAATTTATTTCTATAAGAATAAAAAGACTTGTTAGAAATTACGTTAAAAAATATTTTTAAACCTTTATAGCAATCAGAGAAAACATTTCATCGCAATGGAATTAATGGCATTAAAAAAATCATTTTCTGGTCTTTAAAATGGCATAAATATAATTGTTGTCTAATAAATATGTCAGAAGTTATTGCTGAAAAACGTCTAAGCATTAGGCTTAAAAGCGGCTAATGTTCGTTATTTAATTAAATATCTTAAGAACTAATTAACTCTAAAAGTTGAAAATAGCACCTTGTGTGTAAATTTCATTTCGCTAACGTTCACCGTTTAGGAGGAGTTCTTGTGACCGACCAATCTACCGACAGACAGACAGATACATGTGATTTCTGCCTTATTTTATAGATATTTATAAACATAAGCAAAATTTTCAGAAATAAAGATAAATTAGTTCAAAGTCTAACTGTTTCCTAGCAGCGGAGTAGGTATAAATTTGCGTTATTTCAAAATCGTCTGCACATAAAATATTATTAAACTTTAAAAAATGAATAAAAATTGAAGCAAAAATGTCAGAGAAATAAAATTAATATCATTGAAAAGGTAAAATTTTTATCTTTAAGATGGTATAAAAATAATGTGTATCGGACAATTTGTTCCGAAGTTACAGCGGAAAAAAGGATTACGTGATAGTTGATTTTAAAAATCATTTATTCCACATGTTTTCGCATTCCTGAAGGATCACGTGACAGTTGACTGAAAAATAAAATAATCTTCATCGAGAATCGCTGAGTCAATGGGCTTTGCTAATTATTTAATTGTTGTCTGTAGTCAAAAATAATTAATTTAACGTGATTTCACCTAGCCTATGTCCGTTCTTGGGTTTCAAGCTACAACTCTGCCAATTTTCATCCAAATCGGTTTTGTAGTTTGGTCGTGAAAGCTTAACAAACAGACAGACACACTTTCGCATTTATTATATTACTAGCTGTTACCCGCGACTTCGTACGCGAAGAATTTGAATTAATCTTTTTTTTAATTCACGAATGTAAATGTTTTTTTGCATTTTGAAAGGGGAAAGGAAAAAGTTCTGACGGTTGATAATACTTAATTCGACGGCTGACAGGAGTGTACTGTACATGTATGCTGATATAGTTATGTAAATTGTTTATCTATTCTAATATACTTTTGTATATCACATTATTTACACGGATGTAGAGGTTGTGTGGGCTGGACACACGTGAACACGCCATGTATAGTTGCCCATGCGAAAAATATGGTTTTTCATATGTACATCTGCCACTTTCAGTATCTGGCCCTGAGCCTGGTAAATGACATTTTGAAAGGGATTTGTTGCCTTCTGAACTGAGATGATAAATCCTTCGGCATTATCGGAAGGCGTGGAATTAAAATACTCTCTCTTCTCCCTATATCAGTCATAACAATAGCTTTCATAACGTTTGGACCTTGGTGTGTAATTTGTGACCGTGTGCCATTGCGCAGTCTCGGTATATCGAGGTTGCGTATTAGTAGTACTGGCACAGCGGCATTCAATCTCGGCTTGTCGGAAGGTGCCCTGACAATTCTAAGATGTTGAAGAGCTCTACAGTATATGATGTTCCTTGTTAATGCCCATTACCGTATCTACATATGGATGTTTTGTAATACCTCAATGTGAAATTTAAACAAAACATCAAGAGAATAATTCCCTAACGTCATTGGATCACTGTGTAACCGCATTAAAGGCTGCAAATGCAAGGACAACAGGAAACCGGAAGTGTAAAGTCTCCTTTGTTGTTAATGGTCAAAGAAAGCAATATTTTCTTATATTAACTTTAACACTGGCAGAAGCCCGCGCGCGAAAGAGTAATTTCGCTTGAATTTATTTCTATAAGAATAAAAAGACTTGTTAGAAATTACGTTACAAAAATATTTTTAAACCTTAATAACAATCAGAGAAAACATTTCATCGCAATGTAATTAATAGCATTAAAAAGATCATTTTCTGGTCTTTAAAATGGCATAAAAATAATTGTTGTCTAATAAAGATTTCGGAAGTTATTGGCAAAAAACGTCTAAGCAATAGGCTTAAAAGCGGCTAATGTTCGTTATTTAATTAAATATCTTAAGAACTAATTAACTCTGAAATTTGAAAATAGCACCTTGTGTGTAAATTTCATGTCGCTACCGTTCACCGTTTAGGATGAGTTCTTGTGACCGACCAATCGACCGGCAGACAGACAGATACATGTAATTTCTGCCTTGTTTTATAGATATTTATAAACATAAGCAAAACTTTCAGAAACAAAGATAAATTAGTTCAAAGTCTAACCGTTTCCTAGCAGCGAAGTAGGTATAAATTTGCGTTATTTCAAAATCGTCTGCACGTAAAATTTAAAAAATTAATAAAAATTGAATGAAAAATGTCACAGAAATAAAATTAATATCATTGAAAAGGTAAAATTTTTATCTTTAAGATGGTATAAAAATTATTTGTATCGGATAATTTGTTCCGAAGTTACAGCGGAAAAAAGGATTACGTGATAGTTGATTTAAAAAATAATTTATTTCACATGTTTTCGCATTCCTGAAGGATCACGTGACAGTTGAGTGAAAAATAAAAATCTTCATCGCGAATCGCGGAGTCAATGGGCTTTCTTTGTTAACTATTTTTAATCTGTAGTCAAAAATAATTAATTTAACGTGATTTCACCTAGCCTATGTCCGTTCTTGGGTTTCAAGCTACAACTCTGCCAATTTTCATCCAAATCGGTTTTGTGGTTTGGTCGTGAAAGCTTAACAAACAGACAGACAGACAGATAGACAGACAGACACACTTTCGCATTTATTATATTATTAAGGATTATGATTTATGTCAAAAGGAAATTATTTTTCGTACTTCCATGACAAATAAAATTTTCTTTATTTTCATTAAACAATTATTACGATTTTTTATTTATTAATCTAGCACTCGTTATCTAATCGCACTTTTTAATTAAATTTGCTTTAACTAAATTTATTATTATAATAAATGCTATGTTTTTATGAATGCAGCAATTTTTTTAAACCAAGTACTTTCTTTATTTTTTAATATTTTTTTAGAGGGGGGGGGGACAGGAACAGGGTCCATTTGTAATTATTTTATGTTTAAATATAAAACGTCAACACTAGGCCAATATATTGAGTTATTCGTTTTATGAACACTGATTGAAAATTAGAATTCACTCTGTGGTGCTCATAATTATTATCTACTGGTTTATATACAATTAAAATTTAGACAATTATTATCTGCTAGATAGATACAATTAATTATGCGCTTCTTTTTTGTTTGTATTCATTTCTTCAAGCCAACATTTGATTAACAAGAAAGAATATTTAAATAGAAGCAATCGGATACCATTAAAATCACTTTTCCTATGAATTTCCTGCCTTGCTCTCCTCAAAAAACTCTCTCATTTATATCTACGAGTTTGGGCTCAACAATTTCAGTTGCAAATTTGAGACATAACTTGAAATTCAAATTTTAAACCTTACCTGTTTTTTTATTATTTCAGTTGTCAATTTTTTCCCCCTCCAAAACAAAACAAAAAATATTTAGATCAAAATGGTATGGCCAAAAATCTAAATTTTAAGTGTCACAGAGAGTCAAAATGATTTCATATAATTTTATAACACTCTGAAAGCAGAATAACATATGGATTTTTATATACATTAGTGAATCGGACATAAAATATGATGATAATCACATAAACACCAGTTTAATAAATTAAACATATCTCTTTATCATAAATATGTGACAAAAACTTGGTAAGAAAATTAATATACAACAATACTAAAAAAATGTAAAAGAAAATTTTGAAATTTAAAAAGTATTCACAAAGGGATAAAATATTGTTTTGACAATATATTTTTTTCATATATAGGTTGCAACTAAATACAGTACGAAACCAACTAAATACTTACACACTTTATCCTAATTTGCACATAGGATCTGTTCAAGGTTATAAACTATTCAAAACAAATCAGAATTTGTTTAGTATTTGACACACCTTGTATTATAAACACTTTTTACCCAAAACTATAACCAGTGATAGTAAGTACGTCCTTCAGGAGGGATCAACACAGTTTATGGTTACCCGAACCTATAATGTTATTTTGTAAGCAAAGCATATTATTGAAGTACCTTTAGAAATTATAAATCTTCAGTCTTAGCTTTACTGTATCAGTAAAGGATATTACTTATTTAAGTTTACTTATATTAAGTTTATACTCAAATTACTGTACAAACAGCAATACAGTAAAAGCCGGCATGCTCGGGATACACCGATTTCCGGATACCTGAAAAGTCCGGATAGTTGAGTGTGACGGGAAAAATGGGGGGGAGGGGGGGGGGGAGTGCGGCCCTTTTTTTTTTTTTACCGATTCTGTCCCTTTATCTTTTTTTTTGGTTGTCGATTTCGTTTTCACGTCTCATTTTTCGGCGAAAGGTGAGGACCTTTTCCCTTTTTGGCTGTCACTTTTGCTTTTGAATCCCCATCCCCTCCATAAAACAAGTCTGTGTACGTCACTGTACTGTATATTGCTTTTTTCCCCCTTCTATGCCCCTCTGTGCGGAGCAGATGTTACATTCCAGAAATAAATTGTCCACGTGAATGGAACGGCGCGCGCATGCTAAATTTTGGTGAGCGAATGTAAAATTTTTAGAAACTCATTTACTCATTTTTCCGGTTAGTTGAGCTTTCCGGATACTTGAATGCCGGATAATCGAGAATTTACTGTAATTATAAAATGAAATAAATATAATATAATTTGCCATTTAATGCTTTTGCTATTAATAAAAGACTAATAAGAAAATGCTTCTCATAGTTTATTTCAAAATCAAGAGAAAAAATAAGCTAAAAGACAGTAAAATGCAAGAATCATCCCTAATACACGTGGAGAAAAAATAAGCAAATGGCATACAACGAATTTCATGCAGCAAGGCAGAAGTGAAATCAAGAAGCCGGCGGGATTAATAATAATAGGGCTGCGTAAGATAAAGAAAACAAAATTTGCAACTTGAACGCCTTTTTTTTTTATCGATTGAAATAAAAATCGCACACAAATCTACAACCAAGGTTAGAAGGCCACATACCAAATTTCATTCATCTAAGTCATTGTGTTAAGGAGTTATTGTGTTAACAAGTATGTGATTATACAGTCAACCCTTCCACGGATTTGGCCCAAAATTTTATACGGACCTACATTCCTGATGATAAAACTGTGTACCAGGGGTAGGGAACCTTTTTGCACTAAAAGTCCTTATTAAATTTCAGCAATTGGCCAAAAGGAGCAAGCGGAATCTTAAGGGTTATTGTTCTGTAATTATTATTATATTACAGATAATTACATATTTCAATGCAAATTGTAAATAACTGGTAAGGCCACGTAAGAAACTAAAGAAGGCCAAATCCAGGTTTCCCATCCCTGGTTTAAACTGATATTACCATACAAACACCAAAAATTATAAAATGAAAATAATAATAATAATAAATTTATGATATAATTTGCCATTTAATGTTTTTGCTTTTAACAAAAGACCAATAGGAAAATGCTTCTCATAGTTTATTTCACAATCAAATTTCAAGTTTACTGAAATGAAATATAAAAGCAACATAAGGGAGGAGAGAGAGAGCATATGAGAGATTATATACAAGGTAAGTTCGAAAAGTTCGGTGAATGGTCCCATAGTAGAATAATCGCGCTGGTTCGGATGCTGCCTTCACGCAGACACATTGAGAGATGGCAACTAGTGTCCCCTAGCGTCCAAATCACGATAGTTAAGCGGAAGTACGCGCTACGACCAATTTAACGAGTCAGTTTGAGAAGGCGCGTCACTGCGAAATGGAGCAACGCGTGAACATCAAGTTTTGCTTCAAATTAGGCAGAACAGCGACGGAGACACACGAAATGTTAGTGAAAGTGGACGCAGTGAGTAAAAAGTGTATTTTTGAGTGGTTTAAACGCTTTAGAGACGGAAAGGAAGATGTCAAAGATGAGCCGCGTTCCGGTCGACCACCAACAAGCACAACTCCAGACAGCGTTGAACGAGTGCGACGGATACTTGCGGATGATCGCCGGCTGTCTTTGACAATGATAGCAGAAGAATTGAAGATAAGCCTAGACAGTGTGAGCAACATTATTCGCGAACATTTGCAAAAGCGTAAGAAAAAGGTCTACGCTTTTCCGACATTGCGCAGGTCCAGCAACGTGCGACAACGGTGCTTCGAGCGATACCGAAAGAAGAGTTTGCTGACGGTTTCCAGCAGCTGTACAACCGATGTCAAAAGTGTATTGTAACTAATGGTGATTACTTTGAATGCTAGTAAAGGTATTTTGTTTGTATACATTGTTTCCTTTATTTTATGAGACCATTCACCGAACTTTTCGAACGCACCTTGTATATTTCTTACCATCACAGTATCAAACTAGCAACATTTAAAAGATTTTTTTTTAACTTTAAGATGATGTTAAAACTATTTTCATTCATTGATTTGTTAAAAGTTTTTTTTCCATGAAAGTCTTTTCAAAAGCCTTGAAGTTTTTCTCACATTTAAATTGGTCGGCATCGCAAAACATACATTGGGCTCTTTTGTGCCCGTATGCTATTTAAATCCGTATTTAAGTCAATATAACAATTAATTTCAAATACAAAAATCACCTGGACAAGCTTAAATGTCTCAAGTATCCTTTACCATCCCAAATAGACTGAAATAATAAAAAAAATATTCAAATGGGTGGAGTCATCTAATTAGGTGGTTAAATAAAAACGTAAGGCAAGGGGTTAACTAAAATTTGGTAAAAAATAACAAAGTTTGACAATATTACTGAAAAAAAAATTATTTTGGCCTCAACTATAATATAGCTATGCTACATTTACTGGCTGCAAAGGTAAAGATCTGAAATACCAATTGGTAGGCACGCATCGTCCATTTTCCTTTTTTATTTGATTTCAGCATTCTTACCAAAATATGTCTTATATGTGATTATTTTATATCTTTTTTCCCTTTATAGAATACAGAATGCTCATAAAAAGTTACTAATTATAAAAAGAAATAATTTTATTCAAACAACTTTAGACAGCTTATAAGTTTCCATGTTACAAGTGATAAAATATATATATATACACTGTCAAGAAGCTTCACCTTCTGCATTTATAAGGAAATCCTTTATATCTTCTTTCATTTCATTTCTAAGAATAAAAGAAAATTCATTATATGTATACATATAATAAAATATGGCAGAAATAAATAAACACAGTAACATTCACTGAGAATGGCAACACATTCACAAGCAATGAAAACATGATTGACTGCAGACAACAAATACTACAGATACACAACTGTTAACAAAAATATTGCTTGTGTGTGAAAAACACTGTCAGTGGACATGTGGAATGTATGGTTTAGCTTAGTTTAGTTATATTAACGCCCTGTTTTGAAGCAACACAAGGGCTATTTTGGAATGGACCTCGTAATTTTGAACAGCGGTTAGGCGACGAGGATGACGCCTGAGCTGGCATCCCCTCTCCAAACTTCCACACGACACCAGCGGGAAACAAAGGATAACAATACATATTTTGTAAAACAACAAAAAAATGATGTTTCATATAAATTTGAAAAAAAAAAAAAAACACAAATCTGTAGTTTTCCTGTTTCTTTCTCTACCAATTTTGTCATCAAGGTTAATGATAAAAATGGTTAGTTCAATAAAAATATAAAACATATTTTTCTAAATGTGTCCAAATGGCACAGAATTTGATAAAACATTCTGTCCATCAGACACATTTATTGAAATATTTTAATAGGAATGACAGGTCATCAGGTTTTCCTGAACACTTTATGACTGTGACTTTTTTTTTACTAGCAATGCAACAATGTGGCATAATCAGCAATTGTTTGTTACTATGCAATGAAATTATATAAGAAAATTTTAACAGTATTTCTAACTAGCAAGGACGACTTTAAATACTAATAAGTGCCAGACAGTGATTTCAAGGAACCTTAATTATTTACTTTATTATTTGTCTTTAACGAATGGCATTTTATGCAATTCTTTCAACATTTAAAGTAATATTAAGAAATGAGCATATTTTTAAAAAGTTAAATTTTTTTTTGTATGTATTATAGCAATTTTGAATACTATTTTAGGAAAATTTCAAGACTAGTTTTAAAAATATTCATCATATTAGTTAATCCAAAGTGTTGCATTGTCCAATACATTATAAATATTTAAAAAGTAGTGTTAAAAAAAGGAAAAGATATTCCACACTATGTTTATTATTTTTGAAAGTTCTCAGATGGAACAACAGCAGCATAAACTGCAGAATACTGTTACAAAGCTATAAATTCGTTTCCCTGAGATGCTAATCTTGGCGACTTCGCGATAAATTTGGCGACCTTGGCGACAAAGTTGGCGACTTTGACGACAAGTGGAATTCTCTAGAAGGACCTCGAAATTTCAAGCTATTTCTACTGGTTTCATGAACTTTCTAGAGACTACGTCACTTCCTCCGTAATGAAGTCACTTCCTGTTGAAAAGTATAAAGGCAAGCTCTCAAGCCAAGAAGAGTTAGTTGGAATTTGACCTGCAAGCAAGCTGGTGAGATAACAAGAAACCTTTGAGCATTGTGTTGAGATTTATTGGTAGTCTCTGTTGTGAATTTTTACTAGTGCTGTGTTAATACTTGTGCTTCGTTTCTTTGCTTGAGAATATTTGTAAAATAAAGAGCTTTATTTTTGTAATCCTGCTTATTGGACTGCATTTACATACACCCACAAGTTGATTTCGTCACAATACTGATTATTTTAAGATGTATTACATATAAGTTATTTTCTTGTATAGCAGGGGTGTCAAACTCCAATGCTGGCACAGGCCAAATAAACAAGGTCTAAGTTTGTGAGCCGTAAAAAAAAAAAAAAAAAAAACACCACCACTTTAATTTATTTAATAAATTATTTAAATAATTTATAATTTAATCATTTTTTAATTATTATTATATAATATTTAATTATATAATAATTAAAATTAATTATAAATTATTATTAATAATAATTAAATAATAAATAATTTAAATTATTTAATAAAAAAAATTAATAATAATAATAATAATTAATAAATGCAGGTTTATTTCGAAAACACAATATAAAAAGGAACAATGGAAAAGTTAATATTTTCTTCCTGACATTAAACATTTTTTCTCTGCTACCATCTTTCCTACTTCGAAGGATATTTCGTCTGCAGAGATTAATTTCATAACTAATAAACGGTGCATGTTAGTATCTCGCAGCAAATTTCTTTTCATAGGTGTAAATAATTGCTCACAGCAATAAGTACTGCTATACGTGAAAATAATTTCTTATGCCTGTTTTCGAGTGTTTTCAAACCTGACTGACAAATATTTGTAAAATTCAGGCATCTCAACTTTGCTGACTCTTGCCTTCAAACCTGAAAAGCATTGGATCCTGATGACCTCTATGAATGCAACACGACAATTACTCGGTGATTGGCAAATTTTGTGGTTCGTTATTAATATTTAAATATGTATCATTGGGAATTTCAAAAAGTAAGCTATGAAATTTTTATAAAAATTTTTTTGATACTTTTATGTTTCCTGTGCTGCAAAGTTGCTCATTATGGGCCACGAGTTTGACACTCCTGTTATATAAGTAGATTAAGGTAATAATCAAAAATTAAATGCTATCTTAATTATATTTTTACTTTAAAACTTACAACCAGAAAATATAAGGAAAGAGAATCAAAACTGAGATGAAGTTTTGTGGTTACATAAATATTTCACAATATTAAAATAATTATGAATAATAAAATTTGTATTTTAATATATCTGAAATTTTTTAAATCATAATTTATTTTTTTATACAAATACTTCCATAAAATAATTACCAAGAAGATTTTTAAGTCTGTCAGTAATTAATTGAATCTTTAAAAAATTTAATTAAAATATTTTTAACTAATCTAAGTAAGCAAAATATTTAACAAAGGAAATTGAAATAATACAATGGAACTAAAATAACTAACTAGTGCTTCAGCAGGACTGAAAAAAAATTATTATTAAAAAAATCACACAGTAGTAATTATATTTTAATTTGCTTAAAAATTTCCATTTGAATTAGCTTTCACAAAATAAAAATGACATTTTAATACAAAAAAAAGTTATAATACACATCAGAAATCACATAAATTTCACCGTTTAACTCAACAAATACAGCCAAAAAGTTACCTTTTCATTTGCTTCAAAAATGGGCTGAATTTTGAACTTCTTTTCTATAAATGTTCAAAAACCTTATTATCGAAAAAAATAACAAATGGATTTTATAAATAAGAAAACAAAAAAATTACAATTCATTTAACTATGATTATTAATAATGAATGCTAAACAGTTTCTTAAATTATTCAGCAAGAAAAATTACTTACATTATTTCTAAAGGCTACAGAGCAACCATGGCACAGAAACTTTAAAAGATTCCTAAAAAGAAACATCAAATTGTGATTAAACATTTATGTATCAGTATGTTACCTTTTGTTGCAGAGTCCCCACTTTAAATGAACAAAAATGAACCCCCTGCAAGTATCACTGATGTTAAGCATTACTTAAGATCAGAAACATGAAAAAATAGTTTATCAAAAGTTTTATTTATTTGTACTCTCATAATATTGAATCTGATGGAAAACATATACAGTACAGTCTCCTTACAACGAAGTCTCCCTACAGCGAATTTCTCCCCATAACGAAATTTTTAATCGGAATGTTAAATAGCATTCAAATTATTCTCCATATAACGAAGTGGTTGTCTCCCTATAACGAATTTTTTCAGACCTTTATCTTTTCGATTTTTGTCATTTTTGAAGAAAGTTGCTAATTTCTGTGCAAACAAATCGCTCACACGTGCCTGTTTCTGAAACCACTCGCATTGTTCATTCCAGCGATAACACATAACAATAGAATGCTATGTGAAGGGCAATGCAGTTGTGGGGCCCTGGGTTTCTACAGAGGGAGCAACATTTCTACGAGTCAAGATTCCAAGAATCGGGGTGGAGTGGAGGTGGAAACAGCAAATGGAAGTGACAATATGCATTTTGTTTATCCGTACTAGTACATATTATTCTCTAAATTGGTGAATTGTCTTCACTTTTGAGCATTTTGTTTATACAATAAAAATTAGTATAATTTTAACAAATTTATAATATATACTACTTCATTTTTAATTGAAAATCATAATTAAATACATTTCAACTTATCGCACCTATGAAAAGTTTGGAACATTTACTTAAATAACCGCAAAAATCTCTAATCTCCATATAACGAAATTTTCTCTATAGTGAATTCTTCAACTGGAACCAAGCGATTTTGTTATAGGGAGATTCCACTGTATCACATCATTCGCAATAAAGAATTATCATCTGTCAGTAGATATCTTAACGGAATGTATGTATATATATACTACTAATAAAGGAGAATGTGTGTTGGCACTCTACAGGCCAGACTGCTGGACCAGAGCTATGAAATTTGGCACAAACATACTTAGGAGGGTAGGAATGTGCACCTCGGAGCCCTTTTTTTGAAATTTTACTTAATTGAAAATTAAGTGAAATTTTGGAGTTTTTTTCTTAGTAACTTTTGAAAATATTACAGAACAAAAATAATTTTTACACCATCTGAAAGTGCTAAAAATTACCTTTTCAACGATATCAATTAAGTTGACGTGTAATTTTTTTCTCCCATTTTAATAAATTTTTAAAAACACTCTTTGGAATAATTTGCAACAATACTTTTTATTGTTGCAAAGCAATTCAAACAGTTTTCATTGTTTAAACAAATATTTATTTGCGCGTTTCTCCTCCATTGTTGAAAGCTAAGGTAATATCTTAATGTTTAATGATATGTTTTAATCAGCATATTTTCATCCAGCTCACATGCTGCTGGAAGTAAAATCCACCGTGACATTTTAAAGTTAAAATCAAATGCATATTTTGCAAGAGGAATAAGAGAGTGAGGTTGATGCCGACAACGGGCAATTGTATGCTACATAACACAGACAGTTACTCAACTCCATTAGGGATGTTCATGCAGACAACAAACAGGATGGGTGCAAGACTACTGAAAAAACTTGGGTCAAATGTCTATCAAAACTTGAAATTTAAAATTACTTTGTTAAGGGAACCATGAATATCAATTTATACATAACAGAGTCAGTTGAAATTATATTCACAGTAAACAAGCTGGTCTCCAAAGGTCTGCTAATATATATATAAAAGAAACAATCATAACAGAAGCATACGCTATTAAGTCAAAATAAACATCCATAATCAAAAAATGTAAAAAAGCAAGAAAAAAAATTCATCGAAAAAATGCCGAGAGCTTTAATAGGGAGAAAATATAACTATAAACAAAAGGGGAAAAATAATAATATAAAACACAAACTCAATGAATCCGCAATAATGCTGCAATTCTAGGAGAATTTGTGGAAATATAAATATATATATATTTGAAGTATATAATATATCAAAATTAAATGGAGAGTCAAAATAATGGAATGTTTTTCGGTAAAAGCATATAGATGCTCATCAGGGGTAAGTGAAATCTATAAGAACCACATTAGAAATATAATGCTTTCTGCGAACAGTGTTAACTAATAAAGCTAAGAAACACTGCCTTCACCCTGAGTGTTATGACAGACCAAGAAGCCGAATTCGAAAGAAAGGCCACACGCACGCATGCACACACAAATATTTTAAAAAAAAAATATATATATACCAAAGCTGAGGGATGCAACCAATGGAAGAGAGGTCAAAGAAAGAAGTGTGCGTGACGTATTGGAGAGCGGATGTTTTCAAAATATCAAATTACTTGTTTTTGTGCCTAAGTTCTACGGTTGAGGAAAAAGTTTCAATGAAGATAATATTGAAAACAAGGATGACAGCAATGTTGATTGAGATAATGATCAAAATTAAAGGGATAATGATAAAATTAAGGGGATACTGAAAAAATTAAGAGGATAATGGTAAGAGTTAAAAAAAATAAAGCATTATTTTTTGAAGAATTCAAAATAATAGAAATTATTTTGAATTCCAGTAATAAATGACTAAAAGATGCATTTTTGAGGTAATCACATCATCAGACCTGTCTGGCTTGAGTGACCCTACTGCAATACTAATATTGCATCAGCATAGTTCTAATATGAAATCCTTTACTTACATATTTGTGGAGTGAGGCAGGAAATTCTACGAACTTTTATTTTATTGAAAACAATTAATCAGGTTTTAAACATTTAACATTCAAAAGTTGTATAATTATCCTTAAATATAAAATCATGTGTAAAGATGAGAACCTGTTATCAAATTTACTAGAATTTGTTTTCAAACTCCCACCTCAATCAAATGTCAATATATTTGTATATAATAGGAAAAAAAGCTAAGGTATTTCAACTCCATGACATTTAAACAATTTTTCTCTATTTCAAATGAAATTTGTTTATTTTACTTTCACTGATTAAAGTATAGAAAAAAAGATGTACAAAGAAAAAACTTTATATGAGTGAAAATTGTGCTAAACTAATGTTTTTATGCTAGAGTATATTGCAGTGTTTTTGCAGCATGATTCTTTGCATTAATAAACAATGAATACATACTGATTTTCAAAGTCACTTGATAGTGGTGAGGATCTTTCACCATTAACAGCATCAGGGACAGAATTCACCGTTACATCATTAAGAGCTTTAGAGAGTTTTTCTGAAAGTTTTAATGCTTCAAGGGCTGAGCAAGGATCAGGTTCAATGTTGTCAAGTTTGGACTGAAACAAATAAAACAATTCCAAATAAAAATATCTATGAATAAGAACCTTTTGCAGATTAATTGGAAACTTTTGCATTAATCATATGCATCTGACATTTCACTTCCTAAAAATAAATGCCAAAAGAATTTAATTTAAAATTCAATAACCATTTCTAGAAAAGCAGAAAAATTTCTTATTTCAATTAAGGTTTATTCTAATACAGTTATCACAAAAGCATATAAGTGCTTAACATTATCAAGATTCATTAAAAATCAAAATAAAGAATAAGGCTATGTTCCATCTAATTTGAACAAAGATTAAATAACACATTTTACTTTCTATGGTATCATATTAATGACTGATTTATAAAATAATATTGAAATAAAATTAATTGTTATTACTAAAATAATTGACAAAATTATTTTATAATCGGTTTAAAATCTATTGAAGAATTACTGTCATAAATCATTTATTTTATGATAACACCAAAGAAAATACAAAACAATTCTGACTGGAAAAGTTATTCAACTAACCATGCAAAGAAAACACAATTTACTTCCAAGAATTCCATCTTGTTTTGAGAGCTTTCCTCCAGTCCTGAAATGCATTTGAAACTAAGTTTCAGATAATGCTTAAATAATGTCAGAAAATGATGATAATGCTTAAATAAGTATTAATATAATTAAATAATGCTTAAGACACTTAAATTTTCAATATCAATAACAAAATGATTTGATTTAGGCAAAGTAAAAGACAAATAAGAAAAATTAGAATGAATTGTTTTCATATTTTATTATCTTTCTATAAATACATTTTTAGAAACAATCATAATATTTTCAGGCTTTAACCAAAAGAGTTTAGTTTTTGTTTTATTAAAAGTTTATAATCTGAGAATTGCAGAAAAGTATTGGATTTGCATTTATTTGAGACTATGTACAAATATATTACGACCCTGAATTCAAAATATGTGTAATAAATTTATAAATATTGTTACAAACGTGGAAAGTCGCTTCCCAGCAATGTGAGTCTTATGGGAAGAGAGTTTTACAGGGGTAAGTATGAGATGACCGACAGCAGCCCCGTCTGGACCCCTGACCTTGGCGACTATCTTTGCGACTTGGCGATGAAATATGGGA
Organism: Araneus ventricosus; assembly: GCA_013235015.1. Classification (NCBI taxonomy): domain Eukaryota; kingdom Metazoa; phylum Arthropoda; class Arachnida; order Araneae; family Araneidae; genus Araneus; species Araneus ventricosus. The sequence continues at coordinate 36,972 of BGPR01008703.1, read as the reverse complement.
TCTCAAAGGTGCTGGAATCTTCTTGATATCTCTATTAGGAGAGAAGATACACCATGAGTGTGCTAGATCATTCCATGTGACGTCACAGCCTGCCTGGGAAACTGTATAAAGAGAGCGCTTGGATGACGGGGTGTTGTTGATCGGCTGGGATCGCCTTGGAGTGCGAACGTCTTTGGAGACCTATCTGCTGTGCGAGCTAGTGAGCTGAGCGCTATTGAAAGTGCAGTTATTGTCATTGCTAGTTATTTGCTGACTGTTTGTGTTGTTAAATATCAAAGTGCTGAACTGTTATTACCTGTGAATTGTTGTCTGTTTACATTGGTAATCTGGGCAAGAACTATTGTTTCCTGTACCTGTGCTAAGTGTTTTCCTGCATATTTGTAAATAAATCTTCATTCTCCATTATCCTGCGTGTTGGACTGTTTATACCATACGCCCACAGTAAGACTTTTGCAACAATATATTTTAATGAAAGCTAAATTACAGATTCAAAATATGATGCTGTAAAGAAGCAGGGCAAATTTAGATTAAATTAAGCCTATTTATAGCAAATTAAATTTAATTTAATGATGCACAATCTATAGCACAGGTTTCCCACCTGTGGTTTGGAGATACGTGAAATCAAAGATGTTAATGGTGGAAATAAGGAAATATAAGGGATTAAAAAAGTTGCAGAATTTTATTTCTCCAAGTGAATACTTGCTATTTAATAACTATACAACTCGAATAGTTTAGTATTGGGAAGAGTAATTTTTAGCTATCCTTCTATGTTAAAATGAAATAATTACAATGCTGGCTTTATTTGCTTTGGCACTGAACAAATACTTTTGTAAAAATTGAATAAAATGTAAAAATCAAAAATAATTTCTGTAAATATTATTAATTTGAGTCATTTCACTTTTAAACTGACCTTAACATTATTGATAAACAAAAGGCCGCCCCATGCCCTGAAATCATTACAGTCGCTGTACCAGTTAGACGAACATGGGAGCTGGTTGGGGGGGGGGGGTGGGATAGGAAGGGGTACACACACACAAAAAAAAGAATTATCAAGGGGTAGGCGAGAAAAAAAAAGGTTGGGAACCTTTGATCTATAGCATAATGAAAATAAATTTCGTAAATGGTTATTAGCAATGACACAAAATTAAACACTAATGAATGCATCATTTTGTTTCCATTGGATATTTAAGTCAAACACCAATACCAAAACAAGTTCTCAAATTCAATAAAGAATGGCTTTTAAAACAATGAAATGTGAAGACAATACCTTTAAATCATGTATTAAAATATATCTTTAAGTTATAAAAAATTAGTTTTACACCATTTATTCTGCTCCATACAAGGAAAAACAAACTTTCAAATTTACTACAACTTAACAAATTTTATTCCTCGTGTGCATGCCATTACTGAAGAAAAGTGTGCGTGAAATAATTTGAAAAATTTTGTTGTTTACCTGAAGATAGTGAAGACTGTAGCTGGAAAGTCTTCTTGGAGATTGGTAATAAAACTTTCAGTTAGTCTTTGAATGCTTGATTTGGTATCTGTCTTTTAAAAAAAATATGTACCAAATTATTCATTTACAGAAGTGGGGGTGGAGAGAGAAAACTTGATGCATAGAAAGATTAGTTACTTTTAGACTAAAAAAACTTTGCAATCAATATAAAGCAAGCTGGTTTATTAAAACAATTGTTCATTAAAATTATAAAAATTTAAAGTTTTCCAAAAAAGATATTTGAAAAATATAAATATATTTTTTTGTCAATATATTATTAAAAACAAAAAGTTTGATGAGTGCAATTAAAAAAATATCTATTTGCAGGTTGAAATGGCTTGAATTACAAGAAGTTAGATTATTATGTGGTGTAGAGAAGAGGAAATTTCAAAACAAGACTTCCATTAAAACTCTCTGCAATGTATAATTTATAATGTTTTAAATGCCTTAATAAATGACCAAGTTAGATGACAATTCTTAAGAAGGTAGATCTGTCTGCAGAACTAAAAGTGGATTGAGTTTGGAAAGTTAAAGTGCGCAAGTAGAGAAAAGTTTCAGATCGCGATTGTAATTTACTTTTGATTTCTTTGAAAAAAGAAATTGTGTAACGAAAGCAATAAAGATCAAAGAGGGAGATTAGTTCTTTTTTCTTGCAGAGTGTAACAAACAAAAAACTTTTCACGATATTTAGCTTTAATTGAATACCAATTTATCTACAATATAAACATCGTCAGAAGCCTCTAATGCTCCAGGAATGTGGGCATGCCAAAAGTGGCTCGCCCAGAAGGGCACTGGGGAGGGATTTCTTTTCTTAGAATTCGGAGTAGGGGAACAGGGATTTCTTAGAATTCGGAGCGGTTTTCTAGAGGGGGAAGTGAATTTTCCTTATCTTTGAAAGAGAAAGCGTTTAAGTATTGTTGGTAAACAATATGGATAGAGAAGACTCCACTGCAAGAAAACGAAGATTAGCAAGAGATAGGTTTGCACAATGGACAGCGAGACAAAGATACTTCTTGGATATCTTTACTTTCGTTTTTGTTAAAAAGGTTCTCTCTTTTTTTTTGTACTTAATTTTGGAATTGAATATTTATATATTTTTCAAAACGGTCAATTGATTTATCATTTCTGTTTTTCATGCTTTAGTATTGACAAGCGGATCCGAGATATTGTTGGCAAGCTAAAAGCCGTCTTAGACTGGCACAAATCTTCTAGTAGTTTAATAATTGGAAAGGAGTAAAGTGAATAATTTGCATCTATAATGATATTATTGGCTCACAGTTGCAATTTTATATCAGCAAGTTTTTAAATATATGTCAAAAAATTTGACCTTGAATTGATGATTTTTATTATTAATGAAATTTCAAAGGCCCTATCAGAAAAATTTCCATGATAGAAAGTTGCACACGTAAAGAAAGCAACTTACTTTTGTCAGTAGATCTGGCAATACAGTATATGAGCAATTATGCAGATGAAGATACAGGGCTACTTCTTTATTCAAAAACTCCCTATAAAAAATTTAAACACTATTTAACAGTTCATGATAATTCATGGTTTTTTAAAAAATTATAAAGCCATGTTAAAGTGGTTTTATTAATTATTGTGAATACAGGATTTAAAAAAAAAAAAAAATCTGCCATTACCTCAGAGGACGACAAACAGGTACTTTATATCTTGTGTCATAGAAATTCTGAAATAAAAAGGGGAATTTTATAAATATTTTTTTAAAAAAATGTAAGAAAGCAATCAAAATAACTATGCTCAGATTTATGAATTTCTTGTTGGAAAACTGCATTTTGCAAAAATTTTAACTGAGAATTCAATCAGAGTTATACATTTAATTTTTTTCATATTAAAAAAAAGTCCTATTAAAAATAAATTCTTAACGCTTTTTAAAATAGCATTTAAAAAACTCATTATTTTATAATAAAAGTAAAAAAACCATCCTTTTATCTCTCAATCTTTTATTACAAAAATATTCTTTGTAATGAAAAGAAAATTGCCATTTTGGTCTAAGAATTTTGTTATTTTTTCATTAATTTTAATTCAAGAGCAGAATGTAACAAAATGTAAAAAAATAATCACACCCATAATATTATTAACTGTAATAGTGGATTCAAAATATTTTATAATAAAAATGATTAATTAACAACTATGAATTGAATCATCACAATAATTTCTAAATTTTAAGGTTTATTAACCTCATTTTTTCAATGTGTTTGGATTGAGAATAAATTTTTAAACTCACAATATAAATATTAGTGTCCATGGAAAAAGTACATAAAATCCAACATTTTTAATCATGTTTTTAAAGTTCATAAAATATTTGCTTACTGTATCAGCAGAAATTTGAGATCCTCTTCCTAAATTTATATCATTTAATAAGTTTTCAGCCAAACTGCATGAAGTATCTCCAACAAATACATGCTTGAAACCACCACGACTGGCTATATTTGTTATTAGTAACAATCTAAATTATGATACAAAAAAAAATATCATTATCATAGAAAACATATAAATAGAGTTTTAAATACAGATTGTTTCCCAAAACACTTTAGCATATATTCTTTAAACTTTCTAACATTTGTGAGCATATTTTCTGAACTAACAAAGAATATGCTCCAGCTGTAAAAACAAAATGACGTGGAGAAATGGATTTAATAATTTTCAGCCTAGCAGGATTCTCATTTATTTGAACTTCATAATGCAATATTGAATAGCAAATTTAATTTTTAATGTAACTAAATTTCCTATTTAATTTATGTAATCAGTAAAATTATATTTTAACTAACAATATTACTATTAACAGTCTATTAGTATTACTCATGTATTTACTTACATTCTGAAAATTCAGAAACTATAACAAAACATTTTCTATTACATGCCAGCCAAAGAATATTTGTTTGAATAAAAGTGACAGCAGACAGAATGAATTTTTATTATTCTTCATAAATTTTTTCCAGATTTAAATAAAATATATTTACAAACATTGGATGTGAAATTTCCCTGAAATCTTAATAAATAATAGAATATCAAGGTTAAAAAATCTCTCATAAAAGGTAAATTTCAAAAGCACAAGCATGGCAAAGGAATGTTTTGAGAAGAAATCACAGTCTTTTCTCTTTCTAGCAGAATATGGAATTATTAAATATCATCTTCAAATACAACTATTAGTAGTTAAGACACATTAGTAGTCAAACTGTCTTTAAAACTAATGTGCATCAGATTTGAAATAGTTGCTCCCCCAGAATATTAAATTAATAAACAATTCTTAAAAAATTGGAACACGAATATAAATTGAATAATAATAATCGAAATTATTAAATTGAAACATTTGGTATATCTCTATTTAACATTTACATTCATTAAAAAAAAAAAAAAAACTTTACACAATGCTAGTTTTGAACAACTAGGAGTTTGAAGAATTAAAAGCAATTTTATAAATGCACATGTTTTTACTTTCTCATATACAAAGTATACAAAGAGAAAGTATTGTAATCGTCCAAAAATTCGAACTCGAGATTTTGACGAATCTCCACATTTTAGATCTCCTGGAGTCCAAACAACACAATTTTGGAATTATTTCCGTCTGTGAACACAATACTCGAAAACTATTACAGCTAGAGTAATGAAATTTGGTATGTGATCTTTACACATAATTTGCAGGTTTCTATCAAATTTTGGACATAATCAGTCCACAGGAAATCTGTCTGTCCGTCTTCATGTAAATGCGATAACTCAAAAACTTAAACGGCTAGATGGATAAAATTTGGTACACAGTTTTATCATCAGGAATGTAGGTCCATATAAAATTTTGGGCCAAATCCGTCAAAGGGTTGACTGTCTGTCAGTCTGTATAATCCCACACTTGTTAATATGATAAGTTCTTAACCTTATGTCTTAAATAAATAAAACTTGATATGTGGTCTTCTTATCTTAATTGTAGAACCAATTTTCGTTTCAATTGGTTGAAAAAAGTTGTTCAAATCACCTATTCGTTTTTTCTCATCGCACAATGACACAAGGCCATTATTGTGTGATGATGAGTTAAACTTCCGTTTCTATCCCCGCCTTTTGCGCCTTGTGGCATTCTTGGCATAGAGCAGATTTGATACAAGAAAGTTTAGGGGAGGCCACTCCCACTGGTTAATAAGAGTGGTAAAGAATTTATAGCAGCAATCCAGTCAAATTATTTATTTTTTAATTCATAATTTGAAAGAGAGTAATCAGTGATAAAAATTTTACCAAATAAGTTACAAAATTCAGGTAATCATATGCTAGTAAACACATTTACACTCTTACAATTACACATTTTTACTTGAAGATATGATTTTTCTACATACCTAATATGTTTGATGAAGTCTATTTTAGCAGATAAAGACATATCTTCCATACATTCTTGGATACAGTTTTTTGAATCAGCACATACTGGAAAGTCATTAACTGAATCAATGTTGCTAAAGTTCCAAAAAATATCTTGATTACCATTCAGTTTACACACCTGAAGAAAATTGTATAAAATTAATTTTAAAATATTAACACATTAAATTTATTAATATGAATCCCTGTAATGCAAATATATGCCAAACAAGTATATGACACAAATTTGTAACAAAAGAACATTTTACTAGGAAAACAGGTATAGAGTTTAAATTTCTTATAAAATGAAAAAAAGAGTGTGTTCTTGAGAAATCAAATAAAATCAAAATACAAACAATCCATTTGAAAGTAAACTAAAACTGATGGATGTTGCTATGTTAAGATAAATTAGCATTGTTAAAAATGTCAAACTGAATTAACTACCCTTTTAATGTGATTTTGATCTACTCAAAAACCACTAAACAATTCATTATAGAGCTATTAATTGAGCTGTTTATAAAAGTATTTCATTTTCAAATCAGAATTCAAATTACCTTTCTTGCATACAGACTGAATTTTCTCAACTGATTATCACACATGAATTATAAGCTTACACATATATATTTGCCAAAACTGCAATACAGTTCCCTTCCCTTTTTTAAACTTTCTCTTTTTACAATGGGAATGCATACAGTTTGAAGGTATAAAATAATTTAATAATCTTCTAAATCAAGTTTCCTAAATTTCATGAATTCAACAAAAATTGGTGCATGTACAGTGGAAACTCCCTTAACGAGCATAATTCGTTCCAGAATCTTACACATAATGTGAAACACCAATTAAGCATGCCGGGAACCGTCCTGGTCTGTCTCTACAGTCCGTAGGCACAAGATCCGCTCAGACTGCATTGGCCAGGTTGCGTAGTGGACACATTAAAAGCTTAAAATTCATCGATAAGGAAAAGACTTTTTCTTCTTGCCCTTGTTCCTGTCCTGCTTCTCCTGCCCATATCATTGACTGCACTGGCGCCTCTGCGAGACAGCTGTGGAGTGGGGAGGGCAAAGGGCTTGTGGAGTTGTTAGAGCGACATGGTGTCATGGACCTGGTCTAATCTTGGGCCAGGGGGACATGAAACAACAACAACTAGTTAAGCAAAACAATTTTTCCCATATAAATTAATGTAAAATACAATAATGCATTCCAAGCCGAAAAATACTCGAAAAATTTTATGTATAACATTTGTTCAAAGAAGTGTGAATTGTTAAAGAGCATGAATCATCTTCATCTTTTCTTCTATCACAGAATCATCCAACTTGGAATGCAAATTTGATTTGCAGAAAACAAGAGCTAGCTCTTGGATGTGCTCTTCCACAAGCTCTTCAATATAATTGATATCCACCTCTAGCAGGGGTACGCGGGGGAATGGCGTACCCCAACTGGTTTTTCGATAAAATCCCATTTTTTCGTCAATTTTGCAGTTTTTTTTATAAATTGTAGAATTTTCATGAACTGTAAAAATTTTTTCGTCCTTTTAAAGTTGGTTAAAAAGTAAAAGTTCCATGTGCAGTATCATTTCTTGCTGCTGTTGCAGTGCTGCAGGCATATTTGACTGAAAACCTGAAAACATTGATGACATCGTGAATGAAAACATTTTTCTTGAATTTTTGTAAATACATCTTTAAAGTTTAAATGGAAAAAAAAATGAATACATATGTATGGTGTACGTATTTTGTAATGACTGTTTTTTTATTTAGCATTAAATTATGTTATGAATTTACAGTAAATGGGAAAAACCTTGCTTTAAAGTGGTTATAATTTAGAGAATTTTAAACCAAATGCAGTTAGAAACAAAAGTTTCTGTAACACTTCTACATGTTATTTTCAAAAAAAAGTGTACATAAAATAATGGAACTTTTAGCGTTCTCCCACTGAAAAATTTGCCACTACAACACTGACCTCCGGCCCCCAAATCTTGGCCAAGGACACAATCTTGTCGACTACAGACTCAACAGGTACTGTCTCAAACTCCTCAAAGTCACATTTGACATTGCTCTCCAGCCAAAACTTCTTCCAAGAAGAAATGAGGGATCTCTAGATAAGCCCTTGATCACTTGTTATGCGAAACGTCGCTCATTAAGCGAGTAATTTTATTACAATTTGTAATGCTCGGTATGCAAATTACTTGTTATGAGAGGTTCTCGTTAAGTGAGGTTCCACTTTCTTCAGCTTGTTTACAAAATGGTTAGGTACAAATTTTCAGGTATAACAAACATCTTTCCATTAACTGTAAAAGTTTCAAATACAGGCAATTTCAACATTTGCAGAATCACCTCATAATAAATAGTTGTTGCCTATATTTCCCACTCATTTTTATCAAAGATTCAAATTGCCTGCATCTTATATTAAGCATACGTTACCAAAACTAATAATTTTATGAGGTTTCATTTTGAGTAAATGTGCCTTAGTTGTCCCTGAAGATCAACATAAAATAGTTGCAACATCTAGTGCTTATCATACCTGTATGGTGCATACAACAGTAAGAAAAAAACATTTATTCATCTCTTATTATACCTTAGAGTTGCGAAGATATACTGATGTTAAGTGTACAATCTCTGAATTTAAACATATTATGTACAATTTTCAGCAAGGGGAATCAGAATTGGTATAAGACTTTAGACATGTTTTAATTTTCTTTCAATACATATTTCTAAATGCCATAATAATAATATTTGGAATTTGAATATTACTGGACATCTTAAAATTACTCTGCAGTATAAATTGTTTAACATTTATACAGAGTTAAGTTAATTCCAGTATAAATTTAATGGGCATTTTATTCATCAAAGGAAAAATATTAATAAGTAAACTCTATACAAGATTCTCTGATCTTTCAGAAGAAGGTTTTGTTATTACCATTTCCAGTGAAGAACACAGAACAGGATATCCATAGGATTTTAATTCATTCAATATGCCATGAAGATTCTTTCTCTCATCTTCTAGAGATTGTGAGATGGATTCTGTAAAAAAAATAATAATTAAAAAATTGATGAATTACAGATATGTTACAATAACAAGATGTATTAAGAAATCAATAATTTAAACAAATTGAGATATGAAATTATTTTAGATATTCAGTATATGAATTTTTTCAAACCCAGTAGTGAAAATAATATTAGTAATACATAACAGAACCTCTTTCAATATAAAGGATTCCAGTAAAAAAATTCTCTGACTGGTAATAACTACCTTCAATGAGTGAAATGAAAACCACAAAATACATTTATATGACTACTTATTAACCTCCAGATTATGAATGAAAAAACAAGATTTCTTTTAAAGCAAGGATTTTTGTGGAGAAACAAGAAACTGTTTACTCCTTTTTCAAAACACTGGATGATAAAATCTGTATTGTGACAAAATCGACTTGTGGGTGTACGTGAATGCAGTCCAATAAGCAGGATTTAAAAAACAAAGCTCTTTATTTTACAAATATTCTAAGCAAAGAAACCTGGCACAAGTATAAAATAGCACTTGTAAGAATTCACAACAGAGATTACCATTAAATCTCAACACAGTGCTCAAAGGATTCTTGTCAGCTCACCAGCTTGCTTGCTGATCAAAATCCTACTGACAACTCTTGGCTTGAGAGTTTGCTTTTATACTTTTCCAACAGGAAGTGACTTCATTATGTAGGAAGAGACGTAATCTCTAGAAAGTTCATGAAGCCAGTAGAAATAGGTTGAAAGTTTGAGGTCCTTCTAGAAAATTCCTTTTGTCGCCAAAGTCGCCAACTTTGCCACCAAGACGCCAAAATGGTCGCCAAGTTTAGGATCTCAGGGAAACGACTTTATAGCTTCTGTCAACAGTCCATGCAGTTACTTATGCTTGTCCTTCCTCATTAACAATTAATCTATTCAACACACATAACTAATACAAAATACAGGGTGCTTACAGCATCCCAAAGATTAGCTCACAGAGAGGTGGAGGGCATTCTAATGAACTGCTGGTGCAACATATATGTTTCGTTGGGTACCATCTCATGTTGGAATTGTGGATAGAGAGCAGGCAGACAGGGCAGCCAAATCGGAAGTCGCACCAATGGATATCACTATCCCTGTAGGCGATTTAAAAAAAGCACGTAAAAATACTTCTTCATCCCAAATGGCAGGAGCAGTAGAATTTAGAGACTGATAATAAACTCCATGCTGTAAAACCCTTTGTGCAACATTGGCCCTCATTAACGAACAGGCAAGTGGATACACTTTTAACTCATTTGCGCATCAGACATACCAGATTTACTCATCTTCACCAGTTGTTTGGAGAAGAACTACCAATGTTCTCTCGTTGTAACTGTCATATGTCCATCCGCCATATACTTACAGAATGCATGAATGTTAATGCTCGGTGTATAAAATTTTTTCAAACACCTTCAGTTTCACTTTCCTCCTTACTTGATAAAACGCTCCATGCTAAGCTTTTTGCATTTTTTAAAGTCCATTAAGTCTTATTCACCGATTTAATTTTTGGTTTTACTTTACTGTGTGTTTTTCATCCTGTCTCTCCAAAAGTGCTTTAATTCCCTTTTATACATTGATATCACTTTCACTTTTGTTTGGCACAGCACAGTCAAATCAATGGCTCTTGCATCATAAAACACCTAAGCAATACATGCAAAAGAAAAAATTCTGCTAATCAGCATTTGCACTGCACATAAGGAAAAGGAACTAGGCAATAAGAAAACAGAGAGAGAGAGAAGGACAAGACATTCTTCTTAACAATTCAGGAACAGTAATTTGAAACATGTTGAAAATCAAGGGGAGATCAGAATGTAAATATAAAAATAGCTACAATTGATACCAATGTTCACTATTACAAGTGTATTACTAATATAATAGCACAGATCTATCTCTCTGTAATACTCTGACATCACCAACAATAAAACTTGCACCATAGCACTGCAAGAAGTTAAACAGCATTATTTCATTGTTAGAGAACCTAAATTTCAGTAATTTTAGATTTAAAAGAGTAATTGTTGTTCTAATTTCAAATTTAATAGCTCTAAAATAGTGAAATAAAATTTTCTATCAATTAATATAAAATTTATTTCGTTATGATCAATAGTTCCCAAGAAATTTTAAATTATATTAATCATATAGTTCAAATTAATTTCCATTTTTAATAGAAAGTTGTAAATTATGTCAGTGGTATTTCATGCACGTGATATAGTTTGGATGTTGTTTACCAAGGGTTTTTTTGAATAAAAAAATATGTAAATAAAAAAAATATTTCCTGTCATAAAACATATGTTTATTTTATTTGTTTTCAATCAATGTTAAACATTTCTCTCGCATATATATATCTATTTAAACACGTCAAATTTGATGGGAAATCTCTCGAATGAAGAGGCAATTTGTACCCATCAAACCATGACTGGTGCAAATTTATTCATGTTTGAAATATATTCCACAGAACAAGAAATAAATCATCCTATGTTTAAAATAAAAGTCAAAATTAGATATGTTGTGCTTTTATCAAGTATTTAGACAAATAGCTTTGGCTTGATTGTTTGTTTTTGTTATGATTTCATATTCAATCTGCAATCGCACATCACATCAATTACTCATCCACTTCCTGTTTCACTATTTAGTGTATGATGTCATGTTCTATTTTTAGAAGCACGCTCTTCTCTTATTGGTTAATATTTACTTTCAATGTACATATACCTCTGCTTTTGTATATAATAAATTATTCTTTCTCTTGCTTTGGTCCACGGCTGGTGAATTTTACTTTAACAGCAGAGCGTGGTTCCCTTTGGCCCAGTATCGTTTCAGAAATGGATGCTGAACTGAAATATTGCGTTGATCAGTTTGACGGGGCAAATTTTGCCGTTTGGGCGAGAAGAATCGAGTCGATTTTCGTAGCGAAAAACTTAGATAAGTTTTTAAGTAAAGAAGCTGACGAAACGAAAGAAAATGAAGTTTCGGCAAGTAAGAAGGCTTATGCCTTGATGTTATCGTTTCTTAGCGACAAGGTTTTGTTGTCCCTATCGTATGAAAATACTTGCGCCAGCATTTTTCAGAAACTGAAATCCACTTACTTAAGGGATGGAGCTGTAAATCAAATTTTAATAAGAAAACGTCTTGCTATGCTGAAAAAGAAGAAGGAAGTATCCATGCAAGAAAATCTAAATGAAGTTAACGGACTTGTGAATCAGTTAAAATCGTGCGGTGTGAAAATCAGTGACATGGACATTATCGTTTATATCCTGATGTCATTGCCTCCTGAATATGATTCTACGAAATCTGCTATTGAAAACCAACCTTCAGAACATGTTTCCCTTAAATTTGTTGTTAGCATACTGTTAGATGCCGAAGCGTTGCTGAAAGACCGGCGGGTGTCTGAAACGAAAGCACCGAGAAGTGAATCCTCAAATGATGTTGCTTTTCCGACAAATCAACGAATTGTGGTCTGTTTCAAGTGTAATAAAAAGGGACATATAGCAAGATTTTGTGATAAGACTGTGGTCTGTCATCATTGTGGCAAGCTCGGCCATAAGAAACGAAACTGTAGGTACTTGACCCGTAAGAAACCGCCATTTAAAGAAGAAGCAGCGGCAGTCTCCTTTGTTGTTGGTGAAGGAGAAGTAAAGAAATTTATCGTAGATTCGGGTGCTACTTCCCATATGTGTTCTCAACGCGAATGGTTTGAAGAATTAAAACCATCTTCCGGAACTGTGTCCTGTGCAGCTAAATCAAGCCTACTAGAAGTCGCAGGTACAGGTGTAATACGTGGCAGGCTAAAGAATGGACAAGAAATTGCCCTGACAAACGTGTTGTTTATTCCTGAACTTAATGGCAAAACAAATACAAAAAGCTGGGTATTCTGTACTTTTCAAGGATAATAAGGTCATTGTCAAAGGAAAGAACAAAACTATTGTGTTGTGCGAACTTAGTTCCAAGGGACAGTACGTCAGTGACTTCATTCCAACTGTTTCGAATACATTTGTAGCCGAAACGGAAGAAGCTGAACTTTGGCATCGCCGATTAGGACACTCAGGAAATCATGCATTGAGAAAACTTGGATTACCAATAAGCGATTCATTTTGTGAAAACTGTGTTCTCGCTAAGCAGTCAGCGGAACCTATTGGAATAGGGAACCGCAGAAGGGAAAGTGCTCCTATGCGAATGATTCATTCAGATTTATGTGGACCTGTTGAACCAGCAACATTATCAGGTGAGTGCTACGTTCTTACTTTTGTTGATGATTATTCTCGTTTTTGTGAAGTGCGCTTGATTAAAAAGAAAAGTGATATTGCTGTAGAATTCAATAAATTTCTGAAAGTAAATGATACTGTCAAAAGAATTCGATGTGACAATGCTAAAGAGTATGTGTCTGGGGAATTACAAAAAGTTGCAAGAAATGCAGGTGTTGAAATTGATCCATGTCCACATATACTCCTCAGTTGAATGGGGTTGCAGAAAGAATGAACAGAACTCTTTTTGATAAAGCTCGTGCTATGTTGTACAATTCCAAATTACCAAAAAGTTGTTGGGGATATGCAATTCAAACTGCTGCTTTCTTGCACAACAGAATTCCATGCACTAGTATCAATGACCATACTCCTTATGAACTGAAATATTCTACAAAGCCAGATTTAAGTAAAATTCGAATTTTTGGATGTGATGCCTACATCAAAGTTGCAGAAACTCAAAGAAGAAAATTAGATCCAAAATCGAAAAAGATGATTTTCATTGGATATTCAAGCATGGGATATAGAGTCATGGATCCTGTGACAAGAAGAGTTACCGTGTCAAGAAACGTTCGTTTTGATGAAAAGAAAATAATTTCTGATAAATTGGCAGCGACTCCAAATATTGAAAATCAAGAAGACATCTGAGTTAGGGGAAGAAACTGAAACGGATATCCAACTAGAAGAAACTGAAAGAGCAATAGATGATAAGTATCCAGAATTCAGAAGATCTCAAAGAGAAAGAAAGCCTCCAGTGAGATATCCATTTAATGAAGTTTTATCTGCAACAAATGAAGAGTTAACTTTTGATGAAATTAAATTTCTCCCAGACGAAGAGCAATCAAATTGGAAGAGTGCTATGGATGAAGAAATGCTTTCCATGGAGAAAAATAAAGTTTGGGACTTGGTCAAGTTACCCGAAAAAGAAAAACAACCAATTACCTGCAAATGGATTTTTAAAAGGAAAAGAGATGGAAAATACAAGGCTCGTCTAGTGGCTCGTGGTTTTATGCAGAAAGAGGGAGTTGACTACACAGAAACCTTTTCTCCAGTCATCAGTATGCCATCCTTAAGATTGGTGTTAGTCCTCATCCTTCAAGAAAATTTGCATTCTTACGTCATGGATGTGAAAACAGCTTTCTTGAATGGAGATTTGGATGAAGTCGTGTACATGAGTCAACCACAAGGCTATGATGATGGGACAAGGAAAGTTTGCAAACTGAACAAGAGTCTTTATGGTCTCAAACAAGCTCCAAGACAGTGGTTTCACGAATTCCAACAGTTTATGAACAAAGTGAAATTCAAGCAGTCTACTTCTGATCCATGTATTTTCATTCAGGAAGAAAAAGGTAGAAAGATAATCATTTGTTTATACGTCGATGATTTATTGATAGCTGGTTCCGACCCAGATGAAGTGAAAACCGTGATCAATCTTCTGCAAAATGAATTCGAGATGTCTAAATCTGCACCAGCTATAGAATTTCTAGGAATAAGACTAGTGTTTACGCCAACAGAATTGAAACTTGATCAAGAAGAATATATCGATAAAATGTTAAAACGTTTCAACATGTCTGACTGTAAACCCTGTTCTACACCACTGAAACCGAAATGTACTCCAGCAGATTTTGCAAATAGTGAACTGTTTGAAGGACCTTTCCGTGAACTGATATGTTCTTTACTATACCTTACTGTTACGACAAGACCAGACATTTTATTTTCAGTGAACTCTCAGCCAGCTTCAGGAGAAACCTACTGTTGTGCCTGGACAGGACTCAAAAGGATCTTAAGGTATTTAAAAGGTACTAAAAATTTCAAATTAGTGTATAAAAAGCTGCATAATCCTAATTTTAATATTGATTTATATGTTGATGCTGATTGGGCTTCTGATACTATTGATAGAAAATCTGTGTCAGGTTATGTACTTATGTTTTGTAACTGTCCTATTTTATGGTGTTGTAAAAAGCAAAACTGCATATCTCTTTCTTCCACAGAAGCTGAAATAATTGCCTTAAGTAAATCACCGCAAGATCTCTTATATTATAAAAGTGTTTTAAATGAAATTTCTCATATAAATAGTATTTTTATATATGAAGATAATCAATCTGCGATTAAAAGTGTAACTAATGAAAATGTGTGTGGAAGATTAAAACATTTAGATGTGAAACTGAAATTCATAAGAGAAACTTGAATTAATCATTGCATTCGTGTTAAATATGTTTGTACTGAAAATCAAATTACTGATCTGTTCACGAAAAACTTATCTAAATGTAAACTATATAAATTGCTATGTTTGTGTTCTATATGGATGCGCGCTTAAGGGGAAGTGTTATGATTTCATATTCAATCTGTAATCGCGCATCATCCACTTCCTGTTTCACTATTTAGTGTATGATGTCATGTTCTATTTTTAGAAGCGCGCTCTTCTCTTATTGGTTAATATTTACTTTCAATGTACATATACCTCTGCTTTTGTATATAATAAATTATTCTTTCTCTTGCTTCGGTCCACGCTGGTGAATTTTACTTTAACAGTTTTTTTTTTTTTTTTTTTTTTCCTCTTTCAATAAGATTTTTGCTTCATTTATTGATATTTAAGCATCCAATTGTTTTATTGCATAGTTTTAAAAAGTCAGAATTAGATGCAAGCTCAAAAAAAAAAATTACTATGCTAGCTATAAATACATTATATATCATAAGAAAAGCAAGCCAAAATATTTTGTAGGCATCTATTAATATGATGAAATGTTTATAAACTGGTTTGTAAGTCAAACTCTTGAAATAAAATATAAATATAAGGTAATATCAAAAGAATGAGTTCATACGTTTCCCAAGGACTAAATATTAAACCAGCATATTGCATTGTATCAACAATCTGGATTTATTAATATCCAGATTATAGATTAAATACTGAGCAAATGGAAGAAGTAAGTCAGCATAATTTTAAGAAATTATATTATTAATAACAACCACATATTCTCCATAACAAGCATCAATGCAACAATCATCATAGTACAATAAATCATTATACATAGGAAGTAATAACTATGCATATTTAGAGACTTTCAATTATTTGTTTATTAAATATAATGTTAAAAAACTTTGTATAAAATTATTATTTGAGAAAATGTGATGACCTTAACAGTTATGAAAGAAAAAATTACATTAGAAACATTATATGTCAAGTTATCATTAAAGAATACTGAATATTGCTATGTCTATGGAAAGTAAGAAATTACAAAACTGAAAATCTCACAATATTTCGTTGTTAAATAAGATTAAAAAATTATTATGAAATCCTAAAAAGCAAAAGAATTTAAATGTTAAGAATAAAACTTTCAAATAATAAGCAGAAATAATAAAATATGCCATACAATTACAACTCACCATCAATAAAGAGTATTTCAGGAACAAATGATATTTGTTTAGCAGTTGCAGAATCTAGAGCCTAAAAGAAAAAAATATAAGTATTTTTTTTTCCCCCTCCTTGCTATGGTATGAAGAAATTTGCTTCGTGAATTTTTTGGTTTCAAATGAAGAAATTTTTTTAATTAGAAACTTTGTTTCAATATAAGACCAAATAAAATATTTTCATTTTAAAGTAATATATTAATCATGATTTTATTCATTAAATGGTGCCGTTGATCTGTTTTAATGAAACAAATAACTACCATCTTATAAATATTTTAATTTAATTAAATTATGATCTGGAAATTTCTTAGTGTTAAATAAACATTAAACAAGGACAAAATATATTTGATAATATAGAATATGCAAGAGAATACGAAGTATAGGAATGCACCAAATAAAATACTGTCTCCAAGATGCTAAAGTTTAAAATCATTGAAATCCTGAAAAATCACTTAAATGCCTACAGTACCACCTGAGAAAAGTGGATGCAGCTTCTGATTTGGAAATAATAGATGAAAGGTAAATATGTTTCATGCTACTACTACAGTTAAATGATACATAAGTCAATATATTTAGTACAGTTATTAAAAATATTAACAGCACTTTTAAGAACTTTTCCATTAGGTTGATAGCAGTCAAAATATGCACCAACTGCAAAAAGTATAGTAATAATGCACAAGGGAAAAAATTGGCCGCCCCCGCCAAATTTACACATTTGCAAATATTTAAGTAACTGCATGTTAGCCCAATGGCAGAAACACCACGACGTTGCGTCGTACGTCGCAGATTTTGGAACAGTGTCTGCAGACTATTTTGTAATAAAGTTTATCATGTGCTCATAAAATAAATCCCATCATGAAAATATCAAAGTTATTAATCACACTTTCTAAAGAACTTAGCAATTATTATATTACTCACATTGCTAAAATATACAATCCTCTAGCCCTCGCGCAATCTTCGGCCCCCCCCCCTCCTCTTTCTTCCCTATGCTGAATGGACTTCCCTAGCTGACCTAGTGACTGCGATTTGACCTTGAAGTACGCTGCCTCATATCGGTATTGGTCACGGCCAATGTTTTCTACGCGTTTCATTCCGATACGTTTCTAGCACGGAGCCTTTGGTTTCTGGAAATAACACGTGGTTTTTACTTTGAGATGGCTGCGTATATAGATAAAATTCGTTGTTTTGATTGCGATGCTACATTATTACGAAAAAACTTAAAGCAGCATTATTTACGCCAGCCTGAAAATAAACCTCCGAAGTTTCGATCGATCTCTACGGCTGCAAATCAATCATTTTTTAAAAACAGGAGCCATAAAAGAACAAATTCTGAAATTGATAAAGACAAGGAACAGAGTTCAAGCCAAGATTGCCCCAATTTTAAATGTTCTAAGCATTAGTTAAGAAATATGGAATTCATTATTATACACACTTTCAAAATGTATCTACATATGTGCAAATGCAAAATTCTATAAAATCAAAAGTTGTATCAAGAATTTTAGAGGAAGACAGCTCTGTTCTTCCTTGTTTTAAATAATAAACAATGATACTATGAAATCTTATATATGTATAATTGCAGAACAATTTATCAGTTTGCATACAAACCATTAAAATGCATATCAGGATAAATGTACTAATAAGTTTCAAAGTTTTTGTTTTGTTAAAAAAGCAATTATTTAATGCATTTTAAATTAAAACATACAAGAAAGACATTTTTTAACACACTTAATTTTTTTACAATAAACAGAAGGCATAAATTTTTAAATAACATCTAACATATTGAAGAATATTTCATTTATATGAGCTAGTGATGTATTGTTTTGAAAAATTCACCAAAACAGAAAGGCACCAACTACTGTGTTTAAAGCGGAAAAGTACCCAAATATAATTTTCTGCATAGGTATTTGTATAGCATGCTTAATATTACTTGTGAAACAACTTGATGCTTCATTATTGTTAATTATCTGCCCAAAGAAAAGATTAATCTTCATATGCTTTTGTGTGTGTGTTTATTAATTTATACAATTATATTATACAAATAATAAAGATGTTATATGGTTTTTAATTTATGTTTGTCGTATTTTAATAGTTGTAGGTTGATATAAATATTTCAAAAAAAAGAAAGCAAAATATTTATAGTCGCGCACTATTCTGCAGACTATTTTTAAAAGACACAACCTCCGTTGCAGACTATTGAAAAGTATTCTGTCACTGGGCATGTTAGTTGAAAAGTGATATTTCTGGCAGCATTTACACCTGGCAACTACTGTCGGAGAAGTATCTTCTTTTTCATAAGACATCAAGAAGAAAATAAAAAAGGAAACACTAAAAAAATCTTAATATTTATTAGTATTTCTTTGCATATTATTAGGCATATAAAAAGCATATTATAATTTAAAAATCTTACTTATTACCATTTATTTGAAATTTTTTGCTTCTTTCAAAGAAAACATGCGATATAATGTTTATAAAAACATGCAAATTTAAAAAAAAAACAATTTAAAAAAAATGGAGACATTATAAACACAATAGATTTAAACAAATTTGCAACTCAAGAATGACTCACTTAAAAAAAATATCTATAAAGCAAATGCAAATGATAGTATTTTTCATACAAATATGAATGAAAAAGTTACAAAAGATTTGTTAAGTATGTTTCATTGATGTCTTTAACTATAAGGATCCGCCTTCCTTTGTCTTTTTTTTTAATTATAAATAAATGCTATAAAAGTGGTTTAAACAGGAGAGTGCATTCCTAAGGTTATTTATAAAGTTTTATACATTACATCACAAGACTCTATTTTGTTTTTAACAGCACTACAAAAAATATAAAGCAAATTACACATATAAAGATATGTTAATGAATATAATACATCTTTAGTCATATGCAGAAGTGAAGTTGACTTTCGGCCGCCAGAACAGGCTATTAAAACTCTATCTCCATGCTTGATTTTCTTAGATTTGCCAATTGTAGATCGAAATTTGTGAGTACAGTATTCAAAAAAACATTGCCTAAAAAAGTGAAATTGATATCATTATTCCAGCTAAAGTATTAAAAATAATGTACAATTTTTTTAAAGAAATATAACTATTCAATGATAACATATTTGCATAATTTTTAAAAGTTAAATTACTAGACCATAAGTTTTACAAAGTTTTCCTTAATTCACTCATCAAAGCTGTCTAAAGTTAAAACATGATCTGTTAATTATTTTAATAGAATACATTATTTAAAGAATATCTTCTCTCTCTATAAAGAAGGAACTCATTTGCAGATGGCTTGCATATCACATTTCTTTCATTTATTAAGGATAGTACAAATCCAGAACTCAAAATGCAAGTTTGTTTGAAATGTTATTTATAAAAGCACTACACAAAGGAGGAAATATAGGAAAATATACATTAATTGCTAATACGGTATCATCTACTCACTTTCACACTTTTAATTCGTATCACTTCATATTTAAAAAGATAAGCCAAAATAGGCAGTGTTTTTATGAAAAGCCTTATACCAAGCTTATTTTAAACCCAACATACATGTATTTGATATAATTTTTTTCATTCATATCTATATATATAAAACACTAAGGTATGTGGTTGAAAAAAGGGGTTAATTTCTCTTTTGCTGATGGCAACAAATGGTTTGCTTAAAAAATAAAACCAGTAGCCTCTGCCATGTTAGGCATAACTTCATAAGAATAGCCTGCTACTATATTCATTCTGGTGTAAAACAATTTTTTCTCGCAAAAAATGAGTTTTAAGATATAGATTTCACAATATTTCTTACAATATAATAAACTTTGGATGAAATGATTCAAAAGCGATCAATTGGAAATGAAGCACATGGTCTCCGAGACAGAGAACACTCAAGTCAAAGTCAAAATACTTGAAATCAGCAACTTGGGCTTTTCTACATTAAAAAAAAAAAGTTCATTCAAATGCTATATCCAACTCTTCCCTCCATCTGAAATTCAGCAATCTCTAAAATCCCAAACTACGATATAAATGACATCCCAAATTATAAAAAACCCCGTTTCACCTTCATCTGTGTGTTCCGATAGTATAGTCATCAAGCCATCGCCCACCTATTCCAACACTGCAGGTTCTGACCTTGAGTGGCAAAATTTTCCCCCAAATGTTTTCACTCACTTCATTACCTCCTCTGTCTCCCAAAATTATCTCATCCTTTTAGTATCACTTTGATAGCTTAATCGTTTTATTTTTAATCCTCGAAAATTAAAAATTTTCAAAAAATCTTCACACATTGTTCTTTCTAATATTATTTATTAATAAATTATTTTCATTTGGTACATGCATTAACTAATAGGTATAATTTCCATTTTCATCAAGCCATATCTGTCATATTTACGGGGGCTGCAGCCCAAATGAACCTTAACCCCTTTCATGAACTATGGAGACAGAATGTGCCAATTTGGCTGAAAAAGCATGGTGTACGGTGAAATGTGCGGATAATGGTGTGCAGATGCACTACACGGGATCAGCTAGTAATATTATATATTTGATATGTATACAATGCTGAAATTTTATTGCATAATATTTTTAGTTTAACAGTTGCTTGAGGTGAAGATCAGAGCCCTCCTAGTGGTTATAAAAAAAATAAAATTAAATCCTATAATGCAAATTTTATAAAACTATGATTAGATATTCATACAGAAAAGCATATTATTACATGATGTGCTACTTTTTCAAAGATTTCATTTACACAGGCTGATATTTAGAAAACAAAATATCAACTATAATGTACAGTTAAAAAAAAATAATAGCTTTCAAATAAATTCATACCTACAAAATGGATCTTTCTTTTGCAATAGAACTGCTGACTTTGAGTCACATTTTTTACATTTCAAAAGATTCCTAGGGATATAAAATAAAACTTTCAAGTTCAGGATAACTTAACTTATTTTCATATTAAATTAAAAAATAATTTGCTTTATTTTTTTAAAGATAAAATGCATTTTTTTTGTTTTGATAATGGTAATAAATTTTTCATAATATCAAACATAAATTTTAAAACATGAACAAGCATTTATTTCTTAATATAAATGCAATTTTTTGAACACAAATGACTCAGCTGAAATTATGCAATATCAAAAATTATTCAATTACTTGAAAATATATTATGACTGGTACTTAATTAAATTAAAACAATCTGTGAATCAATTAGGACTCATCTGTGGATAAACCCAGAATAACAAATAAAAAATTGCATAATGAAAGAAGATAGCATTATTTTTGTACTCAAACATAAAACTTCATCTATGACAAATTCAACATACTGTAACAGTTTCTTTTTTCATTGCTAAATGGAATATTTTACTCTATTACATAAGAAAAAGAATACTAATCAGGTAATACTTTATTTCTAACTAACCATAGAAATATATATTTGCTAAACTTATTCAATAAATTAAAATTTCAGTGACAAAAACTTTAAAAAAATTCATTTCATTTTCTTCAGCAGAATTTTTAAAACTTAGCAAATTTTTATCTAGGTTTGTTTTCCTGCTATATCATAGATATCAACAAATCCAAGACACTTAAAATTATAATTAGTCAAATTATAAAAATGCTTTGATCAAGATATACGAAAAGCTATTAAAAATAATTTCTAAAAAAATAAATTAAATTCTGATGATATTGTCCTGCCACATTAAATTTATTAGTTTATAATAGAGATGCAATGAACATTTCGGCCCATTTGCCGAATATTTGGTCTGGCCGAATACTGCATTGATATTTAGCCAAATAATTTCAGGATAGTAATTTTTTAAAAATATGCTTTTAAGTATTGCAGAATTACATTTCAGTACATTTATTAGCAAAAAAAAAAAATTCCTAACATTTACTTAACTTAGCACATAAGTGTACTGAATAATGTTACACATCATTTATCATTGTAAAGCCCGAAATTAAGATGCAAGAACAATAATTTTTCAGCATTTTCAGGAGGAAATCTTTCTGTTTGGTTTCACATATATTTAATAGCTTCAGAAAATAAATGCTCAGTTCTATGCTTGCAAGATCTGAAAAATATTTTCTTGCTAAATTCGCAAATATTGGAAATTTTTCTGCATTTTTTACCTATCAATTAAGGGGGCACTTCATCCTAGTGACTAGAATCAAATTGGGAATTTACTTTTAATAATTTTAATTTTTCCACTGAATTTTCTTTCGAGTTAGTCATTGTAAGGTTCTGCAATGATGACTCTTAATTTCTGAGAAATAATCCCAAAATGTTACAAAAATACATCAGTGTCAACATAACAAGGTGTTTTTAAATAAACAAGAAAAAATCAATTTCATTAATATTAAATTTTTCTCATTTAAAATTTGAAAGACATTTTATTTACAATCAAAAGTGAAAGAGTTTTAAAAAGTGAACATTCAGCCTGAAATTTGGCTGAGTATTTGATATTCAGCTATTCGACTAAATCACTATTCGTTGCATCCCTACAGTATGCTAAATCACACAGAACGTAATTATAAACATACAAATTAATATGTTTACTGTTAGAAGTTAAAAATATAGAAACTGATAAATTATCAAAAGTTCCATCTTATACATTTTGATAGCATATACAACAAGGATAATTATAATAAAGTTAGTTTCGATGAGATTGGAACATTTAGATGTCATTTTCAAAATTAATTATTGAAGGAAATAAATACTAAACAACTATTCTTAATATTTTATTGCTTAGTGAAAGCAGCAGATTACACAAATTAATAACAGAATATATGAATATTTATAATAGCTTAACTTAAAACTTAGGTGTAAGTATTAAGTTAAGTACTTTTATGTACCTACAAAATTTATAGGTACATAAATTTTGCTTTCCTTTAACAAACATCCCACATTTAATTGGGACTATCCCCATCTTTCCCCCCCCCCTTTGTCTTAGATTGACACAAGTTCAAAATTTGGTTGAAATCTAGAAGTTGGTACACACTATTAAAATGGTGCCAAGTCACCAAAACTACAGCAAGTATTACCTTTTTACTATTTAGCATTGGAGACAATGAGATGCAGCAGTCAACGTCTTGCTTTGGCAATTCGGCAGCGTTTTAAGAGTGTGTACCAACTTTTAGATTTCAATCCAAAATTTGGATAAAATACTCTTCCATTATCCTGCTTTTTACTTTAAGTGAAAAGTTTGTATTAAAAAAAATATGGTTTATTAAATTTTTTTAAAAAATAACTGTTGAATTCTCCTCCCCCAACTTTTACAATATAGACACTATTTTAGTGAGTAAATCTCAGTCCTATATTATAATTCATTCAAATATTATTAAATCCGGTAGTCATGATTCGACACTTTGCCTTTCCACATCTAGAGTTTCAGGTAAAGAACTGGTCCCTTTCTTTCTTGTCATTTCCAACTAAATTGCTTAGTTAGAAATGGTCCAATATTTCAGAAATTTTTTAGCAAATAAATCAACAGTTTTATCATTATTTTAATAATTCAATAAGCACTAAATGACAACAAACCAAAATTACAGTTAAGGGAAGTGAGAGTAATTGACAATTAGGCAAGCTCAAATATTGCAAAAATGGACCTTAAAATAATCCACAATACAGCTTGCGATGGTAGGCCTTAAAAATACCTTCTATAGATTAATATACTATTCTACGTATGGTTTTAAATGAAAATCATAAATAACAATCAATTTATATCGCAGTAAAGCACGAGAATCAACATTTCTTTTCGACCAAGCGAAAATTATCTCATGCAAAAAGGCAAATTCTATCACCTGTTCTCAATGACAGCCTTATTTTGTAGTCTCAATGAAAATTTTGATATATCCTCAATATCCTCTTCAACGCTGCACATGATTTCAATAACTAATAACTGATTGAAAAACGTATTATAATATTACATCATTCACCAACAGCACGAGGACGAGAGTTTTTACTCTGTTTACAAAACACAAGCATTAATTCGCGGTTTCAGTTAAATGATATTCCTGCCTATGAATTTGTATTTTTTGAAGCTATGCAAGTAGCTTTGCCATTGTCAAGTTGATAAACGATTGCTCACTTCTAAATTCGAACATGGCCAAGCAGATACAACTCATATTTCTATTTTTTTTATGTCAGCTGTCTTCGCAGTCTTAGGCCGGTCATTCATGATTACTTCATGCCACGCAAATGGCGTGATGGCACTCCACACCATTCCGTTTTTAAGCGGGCCATTCACATCTAATCCAAAATGGAATTTTTGGAACACGGGAAGGAAACAGCAATCGTCAAGGACGAAAACCTATGAAATTTAAAAACAAATTATTTTAAACGATGGAATTCCAACGAACTCAAAATCCAACATTTGTGCGCCGATTCCAATTTGAGACCCCGATGCGAAGGTAGGAGACACATCAAAGATGCAGCCTAGATTGAGACCTCGCGCAGAGGCTAGAATATCGTAAGTCCGCCGAGTGGGGGGAGGAAGATTGCTCCCCCTACTTCCACTCGTGGTAGCACACTTTGGACCCTCAAGTGAATGATGTGCCTGATTTTTCGACTTGAATGGGTGGGAAAAAAGGCCAGTCTTGGGACAAATGGAATGGAATGGAGTAGAGATGAATTGCTGGCTTTAAATCCATCAATTTAAGCCGGCATTCACGAGCACTCTGTCATGTAAATCCGTTAACTACCAGTCACTCCTCTCCTTAACTCCTTCCGCAGTCTTCCGATTTCTTTGGTGAACCATGCACCCCCCCCATCCAAACACATACCTACTCTCGGCCCATTTCCGAAATTTATGGCCAGGCAATCCAAATGGAGTGGTGGAAATTAGGACGTGTTGTATATAGTCGGTGTTTTACGACCGTTTCACGCCACGCTATTCCGACCAGTCTATGCCAAAACCGATCATCAAGAGGGAAATCAGTCAGAATCGGCGTGATACGGAGCGGGAAACTGGATATCCCACCCGTCCAAAAATCTATTACTCTATTTTGTTGGCCTGCCAGAAATGAAGAGGGAATAGGTACGTGGGGGGAACGGAGGTTTGGGGTGTATGATTCACCAAGGAAATCAGAGAAAGGTAGGGGTGGGGACTGGAACTTTTTTGGACTTTCGATGCATTTTTTCCTCACGTCACTTTCTTAAGATACTGAAATTAAAGCCCATCTGTTTAATATATTTTCACCAAAAGATATTAAATATTTATGTTACGGGACAAGCATCCTTGGCAGAACGAATGTTTACTATCTCCAACCATGGGAAGTTTTTTTCCTTATACAGTCTTAGTATATTTTAAAACTCCATTACTAGTAGTTCTGTGAACAGGGACTTCACACATACACACATAAAAAAAAGATCTGCACTCTGTCACAGTCTTTAAAGATTTAACTTTTTTTTCGAATGCGAATTATTTAAACACACGTCTACTTTTATAAGTGTTCACAAAGTTACAATTTAACATCTGTTTTTATTAATATTAACAAAATTGCGATGAAATGTCTCGACATTACCATACTGAAACAAATAATTCAAAGGTGAAAAACTCGTCAAACATTGAAACCATTAAAACGACCACCATCTTGAAACGGAATTAAAAAAATGAAAATCCTTACATATACACCATTTATTAACGACTTCAAGGAATATTCATTCCTAATTCGACGAAAATCGAACAAAGCGTTTGGCCGTGACTGCGTAACAAATAAATTTACAGACGAAATGTCGAACGGTAAAGTTGAGAAAGGTCCTCGCTTCGCTTGGCCAATAAATGGGACAGCTTTGATATGCGGTATCACTGGCGATATTTTGTTATTTGGCGACTTTTTTATTGTGTAAACAAACATGGCGTCGGTTGTGTTGCCGAGACAAACATGGCGACTGTTTTTTTTGCACAGCCAAACATCGTATCATGGTTTACGCAATAAAAAAGTCGCCAAATAACGAAATATCGCCAGTGATGCCGTATATCGAACTGTATCCAATAAACATAATATAAATATAACGGAACGCTAAAATAACGTAGCCCGCCATATTATATAGAATAATAGAGGCGCTATTTCTTCGTTGTCTAAGGGAAAAGGGTTAAATTTATAGAATGTATATGGAAGAGTTTTCGTAAAGTAGGATTTCCGTCTTACCCATCAACTTCCGGTGATAATGTTAAGTCAATGGCAATCTTAAAAATTCCGACACTCTGTTTGAAGGTATTAATTAATATTTAAAGTGGAATTTTCTAATGCTACATCTTAAAGATACTTAGAAAATATTAATTTTCATGTTCCTATTGTTGTAGCTCTCAATGTTTACTTAAAATAAGAGCCTAATTTTGTGGAAAGGTTGCCATAATTATTCTTTATCGCTCTTTTTGGCGCTTTGTGAACTCAAGAAAGAACTGATTCGAACTTTGAGCTTGATACGGAATCCAATTGGATTTGACGATCGCTTAAATTGGAGGGTTACTGGAAAGCGGAAGTGAACCCTATGACCACGGAAGTTCCGTGAAATCAAAATAAGCAAATCAGAAAGCTCGTCCATTGAACACTGAAAACGGAATGCATTTAAGAGTGTGTACCAACTTCTAGATTTCGGTTGAAATCTAGAAGTTGGCACACATTCTTAAAATGGCGCCAAATCGCCAAAGAGAATGCAAGTACTACTTGCATAGCTTTGGCAACTTGGCGTCAATGAAATGCAGCGGTCAAGGTCTTGCTTTGGCGACTTGGCGCCGCGGTTTAAAAGTGTGTACTTCTAGATTTCAACCAATGGCTGCTAATGTAAGAAAGTTACATATGAGGCGACAAGGCTTGCCTTAATTTTTAATTCAAACGTACACAAATTCTAACTGAAACAAGTTTTATTTTGACAGTCTTTCAAATATAAACACACCATTCTCCTCACTTCTCCTATACAGCGAAATTTTAGTTGTAGAAGTTTAATTTGTGCTGTCACTTGCGTCATCTTTAGTTACAGATTTATTTTCTGCAAAACTCTTTCAAACTCCCGGCACATTTTGTTCATAGAAAGCGTCTAAGCTGGTACGAATATTCAAACTCGATTTATTCCGAAAATTTTGCTACAATATGTCTAGAACATGATTCCAACGGCAAGATTACGCCCGATCAGTGAGCTACGGAGCATGATGCCTCTAGAAAATCGCATGAGTTGCAGCGTATTCCACACGATGGTGATCCAGAAAGGCATACTGGTGGATGGAAATTTGAAAGATTTAGAGACAAACACTGATGGTTAGTTAAAAGCTGCAAAGGATAAAAACTTCCTCTGATGAAATCAGTATTATTTTTAAATACTAAAGTTGAGAAGTTTTCAGTCACCTGCTGCATATATAAGATTAAATCACGCGGTCGATGTAATTGAGAGTTGGGATTACTTAATTCACAATATATAAATATTCTCATTTGTTGACAGTTGTAAATACATTAAATACAGTCAAATAAATTTATTCTGACGTCAAACAAATGAAAATAAGGAACGAGAAGAGCAAAAGCAAGCTTCAATTTTAAGCACATAAAAAACTTTATTCATAAAAATAAATTACTACTAGTAGTTTTATAAACAGTAGACCTTCCCCCGCGCGTCCAAAAACAAATGAAAAACCCCACGAAGATCTGCTTTTCATAGCAGATTTCAAATATCTAGCCATTTTTTAATGCGAATTATTTGGACAGGTCTCTGCTTTTATCAGTATTCACACAATTACAATTAAACGTCTCGCCAGCATAAAAACCAATCCCACTATAGACACCTATGGGGAGTGTTTTCGATCCCAATATTTGGCAATATTTCGCTTTTTTGGCGAGAAATGCTTTGTAAAGTTTTTCTATTTCGACGACGACCGAGAGATGCAATCTGTTATAAGGATGTAAACATTTCTACTTTGTAGTTTTTTTGTGTATGTGTGTGATTTAAAGTAGAATGAATTCCTTATTGAGTGTTTTAAAGTTGAAAATAATTTGTTATTAGTTGTTAATTGTAAATAAAGATGGAAGTTTTTCAAAACACGTAGAAGAAAAAACTCAGTTTCGCGCCATTCAAAGTAAATACGGAAACCCTAGCGGGCGCAATGAGCAACTTGGCGTGGTAAAAAGACATTCCCGTAGGCGCCTAGTGGGATTAGTTTTTATGCGTCTCGCCATCACCGAAATGGCCCAAATGTTTTAATGGTGCCAAAACTCACCAAACGTTGAAGCCATTAAAATGGCTGCCACCTTCATTGAAGCCACAGAATTCATACGGTATAGGAATACTAGAGGACAGAAGGTTTAGTCAAATTTGTCATCGTAAAAGACGAGGTTGTGGGCCAGCGGTGATAACCATGTGTTTCGGTTGAAAGTTTTTGTGTCTTCAGTTCAAATCTCGCTCTCTTTTTTTTCATTATTTTAATGTCATTGATACAAGATTCATTTCAATCGAGATCGTCATAACCTGGATTTTCTCGTTATTTTGCTCAGTAAAATTAAAATACGGTATGGAAAACATAATATTTTCGTAATCTGAGAAGACTCTTCTATGATCTGAAGGCTTTCTATTAAAATGCAGTTTTCTTTTATTCAAGCCAGGAATCCAGACTGTATAGAAATAGCTAAGGGCAAAAAGCTAAGATAAAGATAGCACTTGTAGAGCCGAGTTCTGTTGCCCAATGGTTATAACTATATGTTACACCCGGAGGATTTTGTGTCGTCGATTCAGACCCCGCACAGATAATGTATTGTTACGAACATGGAAAGTCGCTTCCCAGCAATGTTAGTCCTATGGTTGGGAAGAGAGTATTACAAGGTTAAGCATGGAGTGACGACAGCGGCTGTTCCGGGACCCCTAACCTTGGCGACAAATAGATGATTCCGAAAAATGCAACCCTTTTCTCGATATTTCTATTAGGAAAGGGAATACGCGTGAATATACGAGAAAACTTCATGTGACGTCATGGCCTGTAGGAGAGAGTATATAAGAACCGCAACTGGATCAGAGGGAGGTATGTGTTGATCCATTGGGAACGACCTTAGAGCTTCGTCAGCAGTGCGAGCTAAGAAGCTGGTGAGCTGAGCGCTATTGAAAGTGCTGTTATTGTCGTTACTAGTTATTTGCTGACTATTTGTGTTGTTAAATATCAAAGTGCTGAACTGTTATTACCTGTGAATTGTTGTCTATTTACATTGGTAATCTGTGCAAGAACTATTGTTCCCTGTACCTGTGCTACGTCTTTTCCTGCATATTTGTAAATAAACCTTCATTCTCCATTATCCTGCGTGTTGGACTGTTTACACCATACACCCACGGAAAGACTTTTGCAACAGTATTTTATCTATTAGTCTTTTTTTTCTGTTTTTAAAATTCATAGAAGCTAAATTCAATTTAATTTAGATGTTCGCCCGTAATAGCATTAGCCCGTGTCCATGCTTGCAACTTGATGAAATCAATTGGCGGTTGTAGAGGATAAGTGATTCTGTCAAAGTTTTATGTTGCCATATATCCCTAAAATGGAAGATGGTGGGCAGCAGGCGACCATTGGTGACATATCTAGAGGTCAAAAGCTTTCATATGAAATAAAAATTGTAGAAATCGGTACTGTGTTTGGGGATGGAGGTATCTGTCAAGGTTTTCCCCATAGAAAATGTTTGATGAAGTAGTGTTTTTCGATTTATCTCGAAAATGGAGGTGGTGGGCAGCAGGCGACCATTGATGACATATCGAGACGTCATAAGCTTCCATGTGAAATAAAAATGTTGAAATCGGTCCAGTTATTGGGGCTAGGGAACTGTCTGAAGTTACATTGTGCTTTCATACGAGCTACGGGTAGGAATGTCGGAGAACGGAAGGCTAAGTTAAGACCTCTCTGAGTACACCAAAAAAAAAAAGGAATCATGTGTATCTGTGAATATGTTAACTCAAAAAAATGCAACAAGCTACATGGATGAAGTTAGATATCTTAACTTTACACCAAAATTGTATATTTCTGCCAAATTTTGGAAAAAATCCATGTATTGAAAGTCTGCCTATCTGTTCATCCGATTATATGTTAACACGATAACTCAAAAACTTAATGAACTAGATACATGGAATTTAGTTTATGGTTTCTTTTACCTGGGTGGTAGTTCTTCATCAAATTTTGGACCAAAATATGCAACAAGTTGACTGTTTGTTGATTTGTCAATTCTGGTGCATGTGAACGCGATATCTTAAAAACGCAACAAGCTAGATGGGTGAATTTTAGTATATGATAATTACAACCAAATTCTTGATCTGTTTATAGTTTTGAGCTACATGTATCAAAGGATAAACTGTGCGTTACTTGTCTGTCATGTATATGTAAACACGATAACTCAAAAACACAACAGGTAAGAGAAATGAAATTTGGCCCTCAATCTTGACAGGAAAATTGTATGTCTGTATGAAATTTTGGATCTAATATATCAAATGTATAAGGCAAAAAATTCATACTCGATTCTCTGGACTGTACTACGAAGCTAAACACAAAAATGACGGGAGGCGATCTTTTCAAATACTAGTATGGTCACTAGTATGTGAACCCATTAGTTCAAAAACGCAGCCAGATGGATTAACAAAATTTGGTTTGTGTTCTTGAGGCAAAAACTATATCATACTTTAGGAAAAATTCGTCAGCGGGAAGGGTCCAAAATGCATATTCGATACTTTTTACTATACGAAGCAACTAAACCCAAAACGCGTCATTTAGGCTTGAACAAGCAACCCACTCTTCAAGCTTCTACAATTCAATAAAGTGCAAACAGTGATCAAATTTAGCAGCTCTACATATGCAATGAAAATTTGTCGACACGAAATTTGAAGAGGTGATTCTTTTATCGCGTTGTTTAGATTTTAATTTTAAGGTGCAGAGATCTCACCTCTCAAATAACAGAACGCCATAGAAATATAGTCCTGTATATAATCACTGATAAATCAAGTTAACAGTACATGGAAAGCAACATGTGACCACGTCATCAACGAATGATATACTCCTTTCGTTTTTAAATATAGTGTTTCATCAAACATATTTGTTAATGGTTTTTAAAGCGAAATTCAATTCAATTATATCAATTATACTTTTAAATACAAGTTAATCATATACAGTACTATTTAAATAAGCATAATGATACATTAGATAGTTTCAACTATACTGGAGATTCGAGTTATTGAATTTAGTGATTAAAGAAGAACTATTATTAAGAAATTTTTATTTAAAGAACATTGGATCAAACAAGATCAACATCTAGTTGCCTTTGATAGCAATGCTTTTTAATTACGAATTCAAAGTAGTGGGTTTTTTTTTGTAAATGTATCTTTCTGGAAAAAATTGTTTTGTCTGATTCCGATAATTTCATCCTTCAAACATAAACATTCTAGAACTTTCACTTCAACAAAATTCGTCTCGCAAATTCTAACAGTTATTCGCATTTCCGTGTTTATAAAATGTTTATCATAATTTCAAACTTTCTAGAATATTCCAACAAGAACAGAAATAATAATAATAAAACGAAAGTATATGCAATTTTGCTTCAGTGATTTTGCAATCTTTGGAATTTCATGGTAATCGTCACCAAGCCTTAAATGAAATTCACAGCTTCATACAAAGACTAGAGACAAAGTGTGGCTGACCCGATCAACGGAAAAAAGGCCCTGAAAATGCCCATCACGATGTTCCAGCGTTTTGTTTTTCTTCAGCCATGACAAATTCCCGCCAACAACAGTTCATCTCATATTTATGATGTCTTCTAAGAATAGAACAAAAGGTTTCATCTTCCTTCCTTTCTGCTATGTCAGTTTTTCTGGAAATTCTCTGCGAAGTGATGGAACACGAGGGGTCATAGATCGAAAGAATAAAGTGAAATTCTTCAAAGAAAATGGAATTTTTGAAAAGAAATTTGGAAGAAAGCTCTATCGGAGTGATTGCGGCCGTTGCCGTTTAAACGCTTCGTCGATTTCGCTGGAAAAAACTGCTTGTCGGCCGAACTATAAACTGTCATAAATGCATGCTGGATTGATGGAAGAGACAAAGGCTTATTTTGTATAAAAAGTGAGGGAGACCGAATCATTTCAACTTTCGGCAGAGTTGTGTATCACGAAACTTGCTCCATTTCTTCTCAAAATGTCTCGACAAGTAAGTTTCTTAATTTCCTTTATTTTGTAAAAAAATTGTCACTTAAAAGTGATAATATTAAAACGAAAGACTTTTAATATTCTTTAAAAGATGTTTGTTCGAAATTTATTGCGTTTCTAAAAGCATCATTTCAGTTATATAATTAGAGTTTCTTAATTTTTTTCCCGCTCTCAACTATTCTTCGGGAATAAAACATCTGCGCGACTCCGTTTCCATTTCAAAATTTAGGGGGGAAACGCAGCATTATCTTAAAGGCAAACAATAATAATAATAATAATAATAATAATAAAGATTCAATTTAAAATATTTATTGAGCAAACTTTAACAAATGTTTTTGAGTCAAGATGATTTTCTTAACAATTTTTGCTTCCAAATACTCAGTGGCGTAGCGAGGATAAGTGGCGCACAGGGCATAGTGTATTTTCACCTTCATCGTCCTAAGTGAAGTAACTAGGGTAAATGACACCCGGAATATGAATTTTTTTCTCTTTTTCATCACATTTGACTTTAAAAAATGACATAAAGGATCTAATATTTTATTTCCATGGCGCTCTCGAAATCTGAATACTGGACCATCTATACGCCATTTGCTGCACTTCCCCGTGGTTACGCTACTGCAAATACTGAAGAATTAGAAAGAAGACGCTTTGAAAGTTCTGCCCATTCCAATCTTTACCGGAAAGGGTACGTTCAAAAATTACATAAGCACCTAAGGGGGGGAGGGGGTTTGCGATTTGCTTATTTTTGATGATAAGGGGAGAGGGGGGTATGAGTGATACTTACGTAAGACATTAAAATCACTTTATTTCCGAAAATCTCTTGTAACTTTCAAAAATAATTTAATTAAAAAAATTAAATTTGAAAGAAATTAAATTTGGGAAAAGAAAATTAAACTTGAATTTTTTAAATTGTGATAAACTAAGAAATTTTCTTAAACAAAATTGTAAGGAAATTAAGTATATATATGTTTTTCATTTTAAGCCGAGTTAGAGTTGTTTATTTGAATTAAGTCCTAAAATTTTTTAAATTAGATTATTACTG